>APFE031642903.1:0-13449 GCA_000404065.3 Pinus taeda
GCAGAACAAGAAGTCAAATCTGAGGCAAAAAAGAAGTCGCATATGAGGCTGAGAAGAAGTTAAATATGAGGCAAGAAAAGAAGATAAATCTGAGGCAAATAAAAGAACGCATTTGTGGTAGAGTTTATGAGCTTCCCTGGGCAACAAAACTGAGCCTTTCCTGAGAGTAGAAGAAGGTCGAATTTGTTGAGTAGCATATTGTCTTGTTTAGTAGGCAGTTTGATTAAGTGTGACCAGGGCTGTAAGTTTGACTTTTGTTTGACTTAGATGTATCTCTGTTGACTTGAACAATTTCTCTATAGAAAAAAGGTTGTTGCGTTTTTCCCCAAGTGGTTTCCCCATGGTAAAAATCTTATGTTCTTGTTTGGTTATCTCTTTATGATTCTACTGTTCTACTATTAAAGATCTTTTGTGTAATTGCTTAATGATAAAAGTAAATACAAGTGAATGAATATGATTAGAAGTAATTATCAGTTACGAAGACTATGAAACCTCCACGGATTGTTGGCCCAACCAACAGTTCTACTACTCGTTATTAATTGTCCCCAGGTCTTCAAAAGCTGAGGCTATGCTTAATCAAAAGAAAGCCATGGGAACACAACTAGAAGTGTTGCTATCATCTCATCCGTTTCAGGTCCTTGCGCTTCAGTAAATTCTCGACAACTCCTCATCATGCATTGGAGATTATTGATCCCTGCCATGTGAGAGCTTTCTGCATCTAAATTAAGAGTTGCCTGACTGCATTATTATTTTGAAAGTCTCTTTACAAGTATTAGGCAATTCCTCGTTATAGGGGATTCCTTGCTAAAGTCAAGAGGATTAATTACAATGTTCCACCAAGTTTCCAGAACGAGGAGGCGAGGGAGCGGGGATACGCAAGAGCGGCCTATGCAAAAGCTCCCCACCAAATTATAGGAAACGTAGGGGGACGTCGAGGGTCTTAAAAACTTATAAATATAAAATAACTCAAACTTATAAAAAGAAGGTTAGGGTAAGGGAGAATACACATCTTTGAACACAAGACGGTGAGTGTTAGTACTCATTCACTGGATGAAGGACATTCATTCAAGTGTGCAGGGTGTGAGGAACAGTACAAGGGGCAGTAAGCAATGGGTCCAAATCAACTAGCAAATCGAAGTACAAATGGTTTGATCAATTGAATTAATTCCAAGTTCTTGTTGTATTAGTATTTTTCCT
Source organism: Pinus taeda (assembly GCA_000404065.3). NCBI lineage: Eukaryota > Viridiplantae > Streptophyta > Pinopsida > Pinales > Pinaceae > Pinus > Pinus taeda. The sequence continues at coordinate 1,198 of APFE031642903.1, forward strand.
CGAAGGGCCATTACCCCAAGAAGGGAGCCCTTGTATGTTGTAGAAATTAAATTAGTGAAACAACAGATTTTGAAGGGAAAAGTTATGTGTGCATGTATATTGAAATTGGTGCGATCATTTTTGCTTCTGTCGTTATATTTTATAAAGTGTTAAATTCTCATCCATGTTTTTTATTTAGTAGATCTAATCTTCTAGGGAGTAATTATCAAGGTTGTTGAGGTTAATAAACCAAAGCTCATACTTGATGAGATGAGCAAGAGAGTTGAAGAGGGAATATGTTATAAGTTTGATGAAGCCTTAAATAGAGATGAAGACAAATAAAAATTCAAAAAGGACTTGAAGATGGATAAACAAAGTTGATGGATGGTACAATAATTCAGTTTCAAAAAGGGAAGGAATAGAAGATATAACAAGGTTGCCACAAATTTCTTAAACTTGAAGTAGAGATCACGGTTAAAGACAAAATATGATAGTATTATCTCAAAAGTGACCACAATCAAAGATCAAGAACATAAGCTAGGGCACGGTACTATACTAGAAAGGCAGATTAATGATAATGTTGTGGATGATGGAGAAAAACCTTCAAAGGTGGAACGATATTGATATCCTCATTACTAGGAATGCCTATAATGAATACAAGAAAGTGCATATCAGTAACCTCGTTCAAAGAAAATAAATGGAAGAACCAATGGAATTCATGGACTCAAAAGCCAAGAAACAAGTATATGATAAAACTTAAAACTACAACAAATTGAAAAAATGATGATAATACATGGAATAAAAAGAAACCAACCTAGTAGCGTTAGATTATCAAGGATTGGCACCAATAATAGTTACAAATGGATGGATAGATAATTAAGCATGGAAAGCACTAAGAAAAAATATGAAGAATTCTTACTATTTGATATCATCTTAATGCTTAAAGGATAAATCTCTTAAGGAGGGAGGGCACGTTGTTCCCTTAACACAACATAATGGGCCCTATGGGTCCATCAAGGCCATTTGAATCATAAAAGTCGATGTAATGCACCATTGTGGTGTCATTTATCATGTTAATTGATGCCCCTAATATTATTTTATCATATTTTAATGTACCATCCATGATTTCTAGCTTTATGACTAATGTCTATTGTATATATTTATAGTGCTTTTCCAAAAAATATAACATAATCCTTTCCATTATTTAAAATAGAAGGAATACATATGATTGTTTGACAAAACAATTAAGGTGCATAAGATCAGTTATAGAGTTCACAAACAAAACCTCCATAAAACTCCAAAATAGATCATCAAAAATGAAAACTACCCATTACATAGATTTTTCAAACCTCTCACAAAGCAATCCCCATCTTAAAAAATCATACAAGGAGAGAGCTTGGATCTTTGCGACAAGCTTGTTTGGATCATGGTTGTGCTCTCAATAGATGTGACAAATGTGGATTTTAGTGAAGCTTAATTTGATTTCTTTCATGTGTTGAAAACTATCAAATACATCTATATTTCTTTGCATTCTAATTCCCCTTAGCCATTCCACTACCAGTAAATAGTATCCATAAATATCAATGACCCCGAGTCCTCCTTCCAAGAGGATAATTTCAACAAAATAGATAAGACCTTGATTTCTTCATAGGTGATTGTGCCATTGCACAAAACACACTCAAATCAGATTTTGTGAAAGTCAGAAAGGTGAACCTCGATATTTTGAGGCGCCTTCAAATGAACATGAATACTTGATGTCTCTATTCTTGGATCTACAACAAATCAATACTTTTTCAACTTTTTTGGTTTCTCAAACAATAGATAGGCTGGTTTAAGTTTGCAAAAGATTTTGTATGGTTATTTACATGCTCCTTGGAATAGGAATTCATTCCTAGTTAGCCATACCACCCATAAAATAAAACATGGAAGAGGTCGATGTGCTTCAGATCTTACCTCTTGATATTCCAACCAGATTTCTGATGTTTCTTCTGTGCCTTCATCCCATACCCCTTTGCCACTAATGATAGATTTTGTAGCACTACATACCACTTCAGTAAAATAACATTGAACAGAAATCTGATTGATGCTTGCATAATTTTCCATAGATAATGGACATCTCCGAGGACTCTGCCAGCTTTTTTGTTGTATATCCCAGATCAAAGATTTTATTGTTTTTTAAGGAAAAGTCATAAGAAATCATGAGATTTTAAGGGCGGTTAAAGCTTTCAAATATGCTGCGAGTTTGAAATATCCTTTTCCTCCTTTTTCTTAAGAGCTGCAAGGTATCTTAGATTAACCTTGTAGTCATTTCCTACTTCATTTTCAACCCATACAAGACTGTTTGGTTAATCTCTTAATCTTATATAATCCAACTAGGGGGCAGAGACACATCGGTTCCACTCTAGTGCCAAATCCTTGTTGAGTCCTACCTGGCTTGCATGCTTGCATCCTCATTGTTCCTGTCATAAAATGCTTCCAAATAAAACCAATTTTAAGAAATGTAAGAGGGAAATCAAACGTTGTGAGAGGCTTGACATATGGAGGCCTCCTATCCTTGAATCAGTTCCAATATGGACCTTCTGTCCATTTCCAATTAGCTGGGAAAGACGATCACCAATGATTGAGAAGTCTTTTACTACCTCTTTGCATACTATAGATCCTCCAGAAATCGATTTTCTAGGGTATCTTATCTAGTCCTCGAGGATTGATGGTTCAATATATTTCCACTTCATCACACTCTGCCACAAAACTTCAATAAAGAGAACTCTCCGCATTAACTTTGTAGCCAACGATTCTAAAAATGGAGAGAAAACTTTGAATCCCCAGCTTCACTACTTCTTAGGCCTTAATGGTGTTTTCCATTTAACTGAAAGTATGCCACCATATTCTCTCATTCCTGCCCAAACATACGTGGAGCACATTTTCATTATCTTGTTTAGTACGTCTGTGGGTATTGAAGGAAACGACGTCTGATAAATAGATGTGACATCAAACATGTTTTTAACAAGGGTCAGGCTCCCTCTTATGAATATCCACCTGTTATATAAAAATGACCCTTTTTCAGTCTTTAAAAATAGCCATAACCAGTCTTTGTATTAGTTATTTTCCTTCAAGTGAAAACCCAAATACTTTGTAGTCTCTTCAAATTCTGTAACTTTAAATAGAAACAAAATCTTAATTCTAATAGAAGTTGGACCATCAATCTGGTGCAAGGTTATGGTTGAATTTTAAAGGTAGGTCTTTATTCATGGAGCTATACAGCATTGAAGAAGAACATTTCCTATCATTTTTGCCTCCCAGGAAGAACCATTCCTAAGCAGGACAATATCCTATACAAACAGTATATGGGTGATAGTGAGTTCTTTGGTCACTTGAATTACTTTTATTTGTCATCCTTCGTTTAGACTCTTCAAAATTCTACTGAGAAAACCTTTGGCACTAATAAGAAGAGTAAAAGTGACAGGGCGCATCTTGACTAAATCCTCTCTGTGGCTGGAAAAAATAAGGTGACCCATTTATAAGGAAACGTATGATATTGTAGATACGCACTTACCTATCCAATTGACAAAGTGGATATCAAACCCTATGTGAAGCATCAATTAAAATCTTAAGAAAATTAAATCCATTCTATCATATGTATTTGAGGGATTCAACTTGAAGACGGAGGAGGTAGTATTCTTCGATTTAATAGTGTGGAGCACCTTGGAAAATTCCCACCATATCAAAAATCTGCCTTCCTGGAAGAAGGCCAAACTGCTCATCGGAGATGATAGCCTTCAGGTTATTGCTTTGGCACAATTTTGTGAACACATCTGCATAATCGTTAATGCGATGGGCCAATTTGCGTGAAAGAGAAGGGACTTATTCATATTGAGGTTGTTCACATTGCACAATGAAGGTGGAGTTGAAAGGATGACAATCATTCCCCATGGATCTTGGTTCTTCAACAACTAGTGACACTGACAAGTATTCCATTATCTCTTTAAAGAAACCTTCCAAAAGCTCAATGGCTGGTCCAGCCATCTATGACTAAATATTTATCACCTTAAAAAGAGTTTTTATACCTTTTAAAGATACTCTTCACTCACATGGGCATTGAGTGAATCATTTTGCTCATCTAAGAGCAATCTGTTCAAAAGAGAGATGTATAGGAAAATTTCAGGAATATTCAACTTATATGGCTTCTTGTAGATTTTCTTGTAGTGATCCACACGCACTTTAACATCATCTTTAAAGGAGGACAGAATCAACAAGGCCATTGATGTCATACACATGAAAAAAAGTATAGTTTTAATCTCCTCCTTTCAACCACTCTAGCTTAGCTTTTTCTCTCCATAATGCCTCTTCCCAAGCTAGAAATTTGCTTCTATCTTCTTCTAGACTCGCATCAGAACATAACATTTGTTAGGTCATCATGTATGACCCCTAGTTTATCTTCCGCTTCTGTAAGGGCTGCTGGTTCTGAGAGTTTTGTCATTTGAAGTTTAATCCACTCCAATGGCTTTAATCCTCAACACGTTTATAGGAAGGGCCTCGATGGCTTACTCTCTAGAACCTATATCATAGGGGATCCATTCAGCTTTAAAGAAGATGATTCAGGTGCCCAGAATGGTGAAGAAGATCAACCATGCACACATGGTGCTCCAGTTGTGGTTCTATGTGATAATCCAGACTCATGCATGAAAGTATTTTGAAACACTTTTCATCAAGCTTACATGGATACAAGAAGACAAGATACACACAAATTTAGCATTGTCCAGTATGATGTAATACCTCTTCAAGCGAATGAGATCCTAGTTTTCAAATCCATTCATTGCATATCCTAAGATCATTGCATTCATGACAGCCCATCTCATCTAGGCCTTCTATTATAGACCTGGTGTGCATCATTTATGGTCTTGCGTTTCAGACACGTTATAAGGAAAGAAACCACAAAACCATCAGATTGAAATCCATATCTAATTATACATTTGTAGCAAGATTTCCAGGTCTCGAAGCAACCAAATTGACACATGCAAGAAGCACACATGAAAATCTGTCCACATATGGCTCCATGTCTGTCAATTACATTTCTGAGAAAGTGCCAGAGCTTCCAATTCTACAAATATCCCACAATCATTGCTTTCCATGAGACAACATCCTGTTCTGCCATTTCCTGAAGGACCTTTACAAATATCTGGGATACCCATTCAGCAAATATCTAGCAACCAATGCATTCTAGGAAACAGCATTATATTCAGGCAAATTTGCAAACACTGTCCAAGCTTCATGTCTAGTTACATTTGGCATAGATGTCTAAAAGGCATCTCCAGCTACAACATAAGAAAGTAACCAACATTTCCATGACATACACAAGAATTTACAAATTTGCACACGACAACGAACCAAGTCTTTCCTGAGAGAAGAAGAAGGCTGAATTTGTTGAGTGACAGGTTGTCTTGTCTAGTAGGCAGTTTGACCAGGTGACCAGGGCTATCAGTTTACATGTATCTAGGTTGACTTGAACAATTTCTCTCTAAAAAAAGGTTGCTGGTTTTTTCTCAAGTGAGTTTTCCCCGGGTAAAAATCTTGTGTTCTTGTTGGGCTGCTGTCTCTTTATGATTCTATTATTTCTACGGTTGAAGATCTTCTGTGTAAATGTGCAAAACAAGAAGTCAAATCTGAGGCAAAGAAGAAGTCGCATCTGAGGCTGAGAAAAAGTGAAATATGAGGCAAGTAAATAAGATAAGTCTGAGGCAAATAAAAGAACGAATTTGTGGCAGAGTTTATGGGCTTCCCTGGGCAACAAAACCGAGTCTTTCCTGAAAGAAGAAGAAGTCGAATTTGTTAAGCAGCAGATCATCTTGTCTAATAGGCAGTTTGACCGCGTGACCAGCGCTGTAAGTTTGACTTTTGTTTGACTTAGATGTATCTATTTTCACTTAATAATTTCTATACAGAAAAAGATTGTTTGGTTTTCCCACAAATAAATTTTCCTCTTATATTCTTGTTTGGTTATCTTTTTATGATTCTACTGTTCTGCTATTAAGAAGATCTTTTATGTAATTGTTTAAGGAAAATGTAAATATCAATAGAAATAATTATCAGTTAAGAAAACTAACTAAAATCAATAGATTTTATGTCCACGGACTTTGTGGCCCCACCAACAGTTCTACTGCTCGTTATTAATTGTCCCCGGGTCTTCCAAAGCTAAGGTTGTGCATAATCAAAGGAAAGCCATGGAAACACAACCAGATCCTTTTCATCTCATCACATCCGTTTCAGGTCCTTGTGCTTCAGTCAATTATCAACGACTCCTCATCGTGAATGGGAGATTATTGATCCCTGCCATGTGAGAGCTTTCTGCGTCCAAATTAAGAGTTGCCCGACTGCATTATTATTTTGAAAGTCTCTTTACAAGTATTAGGCAATTCCTTGCTATAGTCAAGAGGATTAATTATAATTTTGCAGCTCAAACCTAATGTCAATAAAGAAGAACAAAATTCACCCAAAAGCTCGTATACCTCATATTTCTCAGTCTTGAATTGAATTGCACTGCTTTTATTAATAACCAAAATCCAGTCGGTGGACTAAATTCAAAATCTCTCCATGCAAAGTGCTCAATTTTCAGCCTAGTTTCAGAACTCTTAAACAAGCATTTTTTTTAAACATGAACATCTTGTCAAGATAATTCTAAATACTAATATATATTGACACGCAGCATCTACACATGCAAGAAGTAGCAAGCCAAAAGAAAAAGTTCTTTAAGATTGCAGAAAACAGAAGAATATCTCACATTGATAAGGACAGATCCAACGTTCGCCTGAAGCAGGACGTTGTTGTTTTGATTTGGTAAGAGAATTGACATATTCCAATTATGGCACTCTTTGGGGACTAGAACTTAAATGAGGAGTCTTGCAAATCAATGAATTTGTTGACAGTGGAGCAGCAGATGCTTCATATTTCTGGCTTCTCAGCCACCTAAACTTCTGCTTTGGTTTCTCACCAGAATGTAGGTACAAAGTAACTACAGTAAACAAGCATTTTATTGGTATAAATAAAAAGGAGACATAATTTATCCATTATGACCTAAGTTTCTCAAGCAGCTCAAGCGTACGGCGTATTGAACGATAGATTCTCGATTCTCGGTATCTTATCTCCGTTATCCATCCTTTACGAAACCCTTTTACGAAACCACTCGGGAAAAAGAAAAGAAAAGAAAAGAATAGCCATGGCATCCGGCCTGATCGCTTACCGATGGCGCCATACTCTGTTTGGTAACCTGCCATCCGCTGGGTCCGAAACTTGTTTCTGAAGACTTTGGAGCAGTATTTTCTGTGCTTTCATCTGAAATTTGAACAACCTCTGGAAGCAACATTGTCGACACTAGTCCGTCATGTTTTGAAAGAAGATTGTCATTTTGTCCTGGAGCATGAAGCATGCCCTGGCTAGTTGGTGTAAATGAACCGGCCAAACCGTCATCTAGAGCGGACTTTCCAGTTACAGTTACCGGGTGGAACAATTGGTAACCTGCCATTCGCTGGGTCCGAAACCTGTTTCTGAAGGCTTGGGAGCAACATTTCCCAAATCCAAGTTTCATTCTGTTAGTCCAAGTGGGTTGAAGTGGATTTATGCTGTGATTCTCATGCTAACTCTGATAGCCATTCTAAGTCATTCCCAAATCAATAGAGTCAAATCTCATGGAATCTTACATATGGCATGTTAGATTGGAGTTGAGGTATACTAATTGTGTATATGATTGTGTGAACTTGGCAGATACAAAAGGTGCACCAGTCTCCTATGAAACTTACGAGGAAGATGAAGAAGAATGGGAAGAAAATAATGATATCGATATCGATGAGGATGAGGATGAGTACGTTTCTTACTGCTAGCTTATACAAATGTTGGTGTGTTGATAGAAGTAATGTTCTGGATCTTGTGGATTGATTTTATGAAAAAATTGATATGCTGGATGGTTGTGCTAGTGGGGTCATTCAAGAGTACAGAATTGGTGAGAGGGTGGGCAGAGCTTTTGTTCCTAATGAATTGCAATGCCGGTCGACTGTGATTAGTTGCCAGAAAAATCTAACCGTCAGAGTTAAGTAGGTAGTCATCTTAGTCCAAGCATGCTCTTGGTTTTGATCACATATTAATAGTCAAGGAGAGACTTCCAACTGTTCAACCTGCACATTGCCCCTTGTCTCCTTAAATTGCGGCCTTGCCTTATAAAAATGTGGGTTTCCCTTTTGGTGATTCCATGCCATCAATTTGAATCGGCAGTGACTCCAGATTATCCCCCGCCTTATCTTAGGAGGGGGTTCAAAGGATTGGCAGTGACTCCATGTTCCCACTTTTAAAGATTTAATGGAGTTAGTGATGGATAATCCCCTGCTCCATCCTGGGAAACGAATAGATTTTCTGTGCTTTCATCTGAAATTTGAACAACCATCTCTGGAAGCAACATTGTCAACACTAATCCGTCATGTTTTGAAAGAAGATTGTCATTTTGTCCTGGAGCATGAAACCTGCCCTGGCTAGGGTGGAACAATTTTTGTGTCTTTTCTGTATTTCCTGAACACATTTTACTCGTCTCCGTTATCCATCCGGTGCTTCCTGCCTCTTCGTTCCCTTGCGCTCGAATCGCCATACGAGCTTGCATGCATGGAATGCACTCTGGTCTAGAGGCTCTGTTTCCATTTCAAACGCCTGAAACGGGGATCGAGAGTAAAAAACTCATTGAAATTTGTACACAAAAATAATTAAATGACCTAAACTGAGATACCAGTAAAGAAATGACTGATCTATTTAAATGAATCTACCCTCTTTCGGCGAGCATATGAACTCATTTCTAACGTCCTGTGACTGAAATTCAAGAATTTTGTTCAGACATCCGAAATCTGGAATAGAGTCTGGGCGACATTTTATCAAGTTCATCTTCCGCCAGATTAACTTTCAATACATGTAATGAACTGTATTTGCTTAATTTGTTCAGTGGAAAGCATTTTTTTCTACATGCATTTGAATGGATACACAATATGTATGAATATTAAAACTATATGCTGCACTTCATATTAAAATTCCGTGGCCGTAACTTGAAAAAGTGAAAAAGAGAAACGCGTATGGAAGATTGGCTTTTCAAAACCCAACTTGCTAATTTTGGAAGATTGTGCTTCGGCTATTGCTTTGTTTTTGGCAACCCAACTGATTGATTGTGTTTCGTTGTTATTGGGTTTTATGGGGGAAGAGTACCTAATGAATTTTAATATGTGATATATATAAATTTAAACACAGATTTTAGACTCTATCTACTAATATATAGATGTGAGCTACAGTGTATCTAATAATGCATAGATCTGAGCTAAGAATGTGTAGATCTAAAGTTCATTACAATGCTTTTTTTAGATTTTTATTTTTTCAATTGTCAAGCTAAAATCTAAATCCAAATCACAATCACAATATACATATGTTACTCTACAGATCAATTTCTTCTCAATAATTTACCTTCAACTTGCAGAGGAGGAGTTCTTCTAGCAGTCCCTCATATATTCTTTTCATTCATTCTTTTCTCGGCCTTGAATGTTAGGAGAAATAATGCATCTATACAACTACTCTTTTTGCGAGTTGGGCATTGTTCTAAGAACATCATCAAGCTCTCCATCATCAAGCTCTGTGCCTTTCTCAAGCTCTCCATCATCAAGCTCTGCGTCTTTCTCGGGGGAATCATAAAGAGTTGCTTCTCCTTCCTCTTCCCCTACTATTTCTATTTATATCATTAGGGTTTTCTTCTTATACTTAAATATCTTTACTCTTTTTATTCCCGATTAGGGTTTTCTTCTTATACTTAATTATCTTTATTCTTTATTCTTTTTTATTCTCGATTAGGGTTTTCTTTATATACTTAATTATCTTTACTCTTTTTATTCCCGAATAGGGTTTTCTTCTTATACTTAATTATCTTTATTCTTTATTCTTTTTTATTCTCGATTAGGGTTTTCTTTATATACTTAATTATCTTTACTCTTTTTATTCTTTATATATATATATGATTGCCCACTAAACCCCATACTAGCATGTTCTAAAACATCACGTTATTCCTATTCTAGAGTGGTCTAAAACATCATGTTAAATTTTAATTGGTGTAATTGTAAAATGCTAAACTTATAAAATTTTAAATTTATGTTGCTTAAACTATTTCTAACTAGTTTTGCACCTTTTATTTCTAATTTGTACTGGGACTTAGACTTATTGGCATCATGCTCACTTCCATGTGCCTTTTGGCTATGCATCTACTCCCACTATAGTTGTGGACATCAGAGTTTTTATTAGAATGCTTGAGTTTTTGTTAGCATGTCCTTCACCCCAATATTAAATAAATTAAATTTGTCTATTAACAAGTTCTTTTTCTTATAATTGTTAGTTTATGCCTCTAATTAGTTCAAGACCTATCATTTCCATTAACAAGGTGTTATCATCATGCAACCACAATTTTAGAGTCCAATGGTTGGCCCTTCCACTGTTACTACCTACATGATTAATATTTGAATATTATTATGCCCAATTAGCTAAGTGGGTTCCCATCTACTTTGCCAAAAATAAATTTTGACTAATTCCATATCCAATTATTGATATTTAAATATTATTGTGCATTGCCAACAATAGATTTTGAATAAATTATATATCCAATGAGACTGTCTTTCATTGTTTTGTATTGTTTATTATGTGTTAGGTAAGAATCAAGGTTGTTAAACCTAGTCATGGAGCAATCAATTAAATTCTTGATTGTGACTTGTCTAAGCTAGCTCACTCTTTCTTAAGAAGACATACTAGTTTTTCAGAGGGTTGTTAAACCTAGTCATGGAACAAGCAATTAAACTCTTGATTATGACTTGTTTAGGTTAGCTTATTCTTTCTTTTGCTAAAGAATAAGAAGACATATTGGTTTTGCATATATCTTAATCTTTAAATTTGACGCTCTTGATTATGACTTGTTTGGGTTAGCTCATTCCCTCTGTCACCAAGGAATAAGAAGACACAGTAGTTTTTTTTTCACATATCTGAATCTTTAAATCTAGTGTTTGCTTAGTCATTCCAATATTTCATGAAGACTTACCTTAAATTTATCCATAGAAAAAAAATGGTATATTTACACTCCAATATTTCATAAAGACTTACCTTAAATTTATCCATAGAAACAAAAAAATGGTATATTTACACTCCCTAGCTTATGGGAATGTTATGAGCATACAAAAATGGTTGCAATATATTTATCTTATTAAATATTACATCTCCTCTTATTTTTTTACCTTAGTATACGATACGAACGGGATGTTGATGGACATGGCAGAGGATACGAACGGACCAAAGAAATTGAATGGGAGGTGTGCCAAGTTGCAAAGTAAGCATGTCACCTCGAGATTTCACACCAAAGAAAATCGTAATTGGTAGCAGAGGATGGGTATTCAAGTTAATACTACACTCATGGAGTTGGAAATTAACTCTTTTGTTTAGCATTCAGATTAATTATGAGACACCTCCTTGGGGATGAACACATTGTGTTATGTAGGCGCATGGAATCTGCTCTTCCTAGGCTACTAAAGGAAGAGATTTGTTGGCATTCTCTCCTCATCATGCATTCTGTGAAGGTGCTTGGGAATTTTGAAGTCCACTTCTGGGGGATTCTAGGGCACATTAGTTTCATTCCAACTTTTTTCCTCAACCTCCCCAGTGATTTTGCAAAGTTAGATCTATTTGGATGGGAATCTCTATAATGGTTTCATGAGAATGGGGTCATGTTGAAGCAAAAAAAATCCTACAAGATCTCTTCCCTCCTTGGAGAGCCACCTCCAAAAGAAAGAAACTGTAATTGTGTTTGGTTTTTTCGTTAGCAACTCTAAGAGATTATTAGTGGGGAACTCTATCTAATTAAGTGGGTCACGAAGTCTAGTCCTACTAAATATTTTTTACTCCCATGCTCCCCCTATTGGCATCACTATTTTTTAGCAAGGATCCCCAAACTAGGTGCTCCGAGACCTCAAGGAGGTAGAACTTAATATGTCAAACACAATCTTCTTAGGCTCATCAAAATTCAATTTCCTTTCCAATGCTAGACTTGTCTGCTTCTCAGTGAAAATGACACCTATCACTTATGGCTCTAGGTGGCTCTTGGTCAACATCTCTAATGCCATCTCCCTAACTACCAAGTGACATGCCCCATTTGATCTAGGTGGATATTGGTGGTCACTCGCCTATTCCACTTGGACCCCCACCATTGTTTCTTTCAGTTTTTCAGTTTCC
>APFE031642909.1:1598-20138 GCA_000404065.3 Pinus taeda
CTCATGCTTCTCCTTTAAGAGGAGCTTTCCCAGAGTATAAATGCAACAACTGGATTTATCCTATCACAAGATAAGCTACTTGTTTGGTTTTGTAGTCTCGGAGAGTTAATTACTCTCCTACTCCAAGACACTAGCCTGATCTATATTGGTGCTTCAGAGCCCGAGTAAAAGAAAATTTTTTAAGTTAATTCTAGTTTAAGCGTTGATTTTATGGCTTTTCTTTAAGACAAAAGGTAGTGGAGATGAAACTGATGGTATGTAGACTCGACCCAAATCCACTAAAAAGATGCACCTAGGATGATCTACACTACTTTTTCTTTTTCAATGAATTCCCTAGCTAAGAGAGTTGGAGATACAAACTTGATAAAAGCAACTTTCTTAACAGAAAATCAAAGAAACAATCTCTTTATCTTTTCCAAGCATACAACACATGACCACTCATTACATGCACGAAAATTCCTTTCTCTTTCAAAAGATTTCAAATGCTACTTAAAACAAACTTTGCAAAGGAGACGTTTTTGTATTTTTCCTATTTAACAAAGCGTATAAAACTATTCTAACAAAAGCAATTTCAAAATTTATAAAAATCTATGAAAAAACTCACTCAAAAGAAAATCAAAAGGAAATTTACCTAAAAGCAAATCTAAAGAGGTAAAAGCCTACTAAGATGATTCTGGGATGTTTTACTCGGCAACAATCAAACCAAGGACCAGTTCATGTAGAATCATAAACTAGTCAAAACAAAATATCAAACTCTTTTTGTTCTTTTCTTAAGAATGAAATTCACAACTTCAATCAACAAGCTACTTCGAAATTCCGCAAAGAGACAACGCAAAGGTAGGTTGCTCACACAGGGAGACTTTATGACAGGTCTGACTTCTAAGAAGACTGACAAAACCAGAGAGATCCAAGGTTTCACAACTTCTAAAGTCAAAGTCACTACAGACCAATTGCAAAAATTCAAACCTAGGGCTGAATTCTATGAATTTCACTAAAACTCTTGACGCTAACGAAACAAGTTCAGGTGAATATCTCTGATAGATAACCAGTGGATCTGGGCAGTAAAAACTAATTAAAGACAAAAACTAAGGGGAAAAAATGGAAACAATGGAAATTTCTCAATTTTTGACAGGGTACGCAGGCAGCCTGTTTTCACACGTGCGTGCACGCTCTGTGTACAAAGCTGCAGTGCATACAGGTACGCATTGTGCTTAACTCAGAGGGTGCGTACTACTGAAAATTAAGAAAAACTAAAATCTAACTTAACTCTAAGCTAGCCCACCCAAATACACAGTCAAACAGCCAAAAACCAAAAAAGAAATAACTCTCTTCAGATCAAAGTGTCACACAAAGGAAAAAACATTCACATTAATGGAGTCCCCAAAGGAGTCGCCAATTTGTCATGCGGAAAGAGTTAATCTTGCGGAAAAAACCAACCTCCCTAGAAGCCTAAGACTTTCTAGTGACAAACAAGACAATTAAGAGCAATCATTCTCTAAACATACATTTACCATACAAGAAATCAAGTGTTTAGATCCTACATGTAGTCCAACGTTGTTGTAGTAGTCCAACCTCGTCGATCCGGATGAGCTCCTCCTTCACTTCGAAACCTGCATTCACTAACAATCAAACGATTAAATAGCACCTGAATATCTCATAAAATAAAACATATTCAACATACAGACAAGAAGTATATGAAACAACTCATTAATAACAAATTGTTGAGAAGAATGGACTTATTTGTATTAATAGGAAACAAAAGAAACCATTACAACCTGAGCCTTGGTGTTGTGCAAGTTCCTCCCAGGGTCCAGCAAGAGTTTTCCTTTACTTTGATAAGCTCACCCACTTCCAAATGAAACAAGAAAGGATGGGAATCTCTCCTCACAAGCTTCTACAAGGAAGTCCTAATTCCAGCAGCATCTACCCTTTGGAATGTTCAGCTTTCAACCTCCCCTCCTCTGGCCCAATGCCTGTATTTATAGTGTTCTAGAGGAAGTTATTCAGGCCCAACATCAATGGGATACTCCCTCTTTTGGATGGGGTAGCTCCACACTTGATGGGATAAGTTCCTCTTTCATAGGGATGCATGAACCATCTGGAGGCGCTCAATACACGTCAAACAATCTTCTAGAATGCTCTAGAAATGACCACAAGTAACTTTTTTAAGATGAAACTCGCGCCTTTTGACCTTTACAGGAGTAGGCACCCATCCTTTGACTTACAGAGCGTACAAGTACGCAGGTACAATGAGCTTGGGATGCGTACACGCAGGCAAGGTAGAGAGAACCTGCGTACCCAGAGATAAACATGATTTTTAATGACTTTCCCTCTTTTTTGAAGTTTTGACATGGAGAGCAGAGGTATGAGGCTTGCCAAGGAGGATAATATGACTGTTGATGGAGCCATACTAACTGCAGATAGTCATGGTGACAAATTTTAGTGTAACACTTGCGACCATGTTCTAGTCATGCTTAAGGTCTTCGCTTCATGTGTACATGTTGTGTTCGCTATGAAAGCATCTATAAGACTCGCACACAAAGTCACACTCACTGTTGCACAAGCATCATCACGATCCATCAACGATCAATCACAAGTGTCGAACTTGTCATTCACACTGTCGATCAATCATATCGAACATGTGGGTCTGGATGGTTTGGGTCGTCTCGTTGTTAAGTCATGTCGGTGTGTGTTTGTAAGATCACATTTGCATCTTTCACTCATTCAAACACTTAGTCATTTTGCTGAAGTTCTAACGGCCAGACTCCCCTCTACAACTGAACCATCACCCACCATCAACTTGATCGACTATCACCCAGAACAATGCAAAAGAACTAAGAAATTCATTTCAAGTTGTGTTGCCTACAAGAAATTCAATCAACCTTCATGCTGGCCACCCAGAGAATTGGACTCGGCAGCCACCCCGGGACTGACTCCCCTCAAAAAGTGCACAGAGGTTCTTGAACTTGCCCACTCTCTTGACTGAATAAATTATGCAGATAGGTCGGATAGAAACCTAGTACTCATCCTTGTCTACCTCAGAAAATTATGTGTTTTACCCAGCCAGTCCTCTCGAAAGTCGATCGGCTGCTTATCCAGAAAATTGTACAGTTTTCATGAGCAAGCCCCCTTATAGCTAGCAATTTTCTCAGCTCAGAAATTGTATAGAGATGATCAATAGGTCGACCTCCCAGTGTCAGTGCAATTTCTCTCGCTAGCAGCTCCCAATAGCAGACTGCTAATTTCCTTTATGATTGTGTAGTTTATGCCACCAAGATCCTGGCAGTTGACTGCCTGTTCCCCTTAAGAATTGTGCAATTTCTGTTGCCAATGACCAAGAAGCCAACTACCAGTTCACTCCAAGAATTGCACAGTTTTGGCTTCCAAGCTCCTAACCAGTTCCTCCAAAAAACCATGCAAATCCTGTCTGCCTGTCCTCCCTACAACTCGGCCTGTTCCTCCAAGAAATTGCACAAAGTTTTCTATCAAGCCTTGTTGCCCACTCATTCTAGAAAATGCATAGATTTTGTCTACCTTACCTTCCTGCAGCCTAGTCTGTCACTCCCAAAATTTGCGCAGTTTGTCCTTCTAGCCGAGTCAGACCTCGAGGACTATTACTGTCAAATCAGATTGCCAATCTTCATCACCCAGGGACCCTTGCACAACTTTCATCAACAATTCCCAGAGCTATCATCCTGCCCCACAACCTTGTTGCCTCTCCTAGTCACCTGCATCCAAAATAATCATGCTTCATGACAAACTAGGAGGTTTTTGGATTTGATGTCACCTTGTCATGAGTGACTGTAGATACAGGTACACCAACAAACATGGCATGACGACAAATGGGATGAACAAATGGAGAACATGCAGAAGGAAAAGTTCACCAATGGACGAATGAACAATGCATGCGAAGAGATGTGCTCACGAACAGATGATTATGAAAATATCTATTCATGGACGGATGGATGAGAAAACATGAAAGATGTGCTCATGGACATACGACCGAATGAACATGGACCTTTGCGAACAGATGAGCCTATCAAGCCTTCCAACATACAAACAAGAAGCAACGTGCCAAAGCAACATCAAGCGAACCAATGACCATCGAAGACTCCCTGCACTTTTCCATGTGGAGGTGAAGATGTAACACACCATGAAGACATCCATCACCCAGCAACACTGCAACTTGACATGCACTCCAGCAGCAACATGAATGTACCAGAATTATCATGTCGAGTTTTGTCATGAGTCATGTCATCCACATCTTTAGTGTGGACCATGTTATCAATAAATGTAATGTAACGTGGAAGTCCAAGAGACCCACTTGTTGTACAAAGAGTCATTTAAAGTCTAAAATTCAAGGTAGTCAAATAGTCATGAGGGTAGTCGAACAACCACAAGGGTTAGTTTCACCCTGGGCCATAAATACCCTCTCATTTGTACATGTAAAGGACTTTTCACCTTAGCTCCTCCCACATAGCCAAGAGAGTCTGTAATATTTTTTTTGAGGAGTAAGTAGTGGCTCCAATGCCCTGCGCACAAGGTTAGTGATGTATGCTGTAATGATGTGTCTTAGAACTTTCGCTTAATTCAGAAGCCTACTAGCAGGCCATCACGTTTACACACATGTATTGTAACTGTTGTAATACTAATCTTGAACATTTATAATACATGTTTCTTTAACCTATTTTGAACACTTGAACTCATTTCACTTGTTGTAATACATAATCTCTTAATGAAAATGTTTTGTATATGTTGTTAACACTGTCTCACCTATGATGGCTACCTCCTGGACTTTAGACAGACCTTTCACATAATACTTGCTATAAAAATTGTTGCACTCACGCGGACTCGTCCGCTGAGTGTTGTATGTGTTATCTTCCCTTGTGTGTTGTGACTTTTGCATCTGTGTGGACTTCTCCTCTAGAAGCTGTGCACGTCTAGTTGTGTTGTGTGTTCCTAGTAGAGTCAAAGCTTCCTCCCAACTAACTTGAGACTCACTCTCACCCCCTCCCTCTACAGTGAAAGAACCATTGACACAAGTAACACTAGCAATCACTAGGAGTGCAAGCATCACTTCTCGAAGACAAAGCATCCCAATGTCCTGTTCTGACAAGCTAGAGTTGAAGAAAATCTTTAAGACAATGCCAACCAAGCCATCATACCGGATGGGCCTCCCACACCAAATGGTGTGAGGTCTAGTTTGGACTTCATACTGGGGTGATCCCATGAATGTTGGCGGGTCCAACACCATTAACATTTTTGGTCCTAGAAGGAGGGCAACAAGTTGTATATGGTTGAACATCCTCTCACACTCATTCATCAACCATCTAGTCAAGGCAGTGACTCACAATCCCTCTCACCTAAATGCGACTCTGCAATTCATTACTCCTCAGCACCCAAGATTGAACATGAGATTTTGTATAAACATGTTTGCTTTATCTATCCCATCACTTTCCAGTTCGCGGAAGCAGTCAGACTGATCCTAGACATACATCATATTCCTTACGCATCAAGAAATCTGAAAGCCACTCGAACAAAAATTGTTTTATCATCCATGGAAGAAGCGGTCCTTTCCACACTTGAAGCTCTGGTAGAAGCTATTGAAGAGGGAGAGGAACCTACATCTTCTGGCAAGGTGAAAAATACACTCTTGTGATCTTGGGATCGAACTCCAATATAGGAGAAGGAGGGGAAGGCAGCGAAAGAGGCGGAGGCAGAAACGAACCAACGGACTCAGAGACAGAACCATTGGATTCTAAAAGATAGGAAGTGGACGAAGAAGAAGAAGAAATGGTTGACCCAAACCTTAAATGGATGACTCAGGGACCATCGGCTCTCCCAGCTGTTCTGCACAAGATGCCGATGTGAGTAGAAAGAATGAACATCAAGTTCAAGCCTAACAGCATGATGAAGGTAGAAGACCACTTGGACAAATTCTATGTATAGCTGCAGACCCTTGAGGTATGCTATGACGACATAGCATATAGATTGTTCCCATCTACCTTGGATGGTTGCGCAGCTGCATGGTATCACAACCTTCCCCCCAACTCTATATAGAACTCAGGTCCATTCAAATGCATGTTTCTTGAAAACTTTGCTGATGACAAGACCCTAGCCATGCTACTCAATGAATTGGGAAGCCTCAAGATGGAGGGAAAAGATAAAGTGAAAGACTTCAATTAGAGGTTTACATGCATATTGAACAAGTTTTCGGCAGACACTAAACCTCATGACACCATCATGGTTGATTACTACACATCCACACTGCCAACTAGCATTGCGCAGTTCGTTAAGCGAGCTGTGAAACCAACACTCTTAGAAAACTGTGAAGAGGTTATTGCTGTTGAAAAAGACCTGCTTGTAATTGGAGTCATCAAGGATGACGAATCATCAAAGGACTCCAAGGATGCAAGAAGGAAGTCCCAAAAAATGGCGAGTAAGCATAGAGACAAGCAAGCAACTGATATTGACACCCTCACTCACCTTGTCAAGAACTTGACTATAGAAGTGTCCGAGCTCATACAATGGAAAATAGACACATTTGAAAACATTCATCCACCCAAACTTAGATAGGAAAGCATCTCATCAAGCAACAACGAGTTCACTTCCAAAACTGTGCAAAAGCTCGTGTTCTAGGTCAAACAATGTGTAGATCCTAAGTTCTTCTCCTTTCATGAAGAAAATCATCCCGAGAACTCTTGTTCTGACTGGAAGCGAGTTCCAAGCTCTTTCTACAGTCATACACTCAATGCAGAAAGTAATATGCAGGAGTAGATGAAAGGCACTGATGCTGACCAAGAGGTTGCACTTAATGAGCCATCAAGCTTTGGGCATGTGGTGAAAGCGTATCAGTGCTCGCGAACGATGTCAACGATGAATACTGAGAAGCAGCCCCAAAATAAAACTGATCGATACAATCTTAGGAGTAAAAGGGCTCCCTCCACACTTGGGGAAATGTAAGAGAAGATTATTTTGCTGATGAGGAAGGCCAATCCACCGGCTGCTCCAAAGCAAAAAACACAAAACAAGTCCGGGAAGACAACGGAAGATAAGAGTACATCCATGAGAAGCAAGTTGCAAAACACTTCACTGGACAAGACGAACATCCATCCTACCCCAGACACCTCGATAAGTCTACCACCTCTGGAGTACAACATTGTTGATGACATGAAGAAAACTTAAGCAAACATCAGTTTGTTCAAGTTAGCTAAGATCCAAAGTCATCGAGATATTCTGCTATGTGTATTGGGACAGACAACAATGGAAAACACAACCTCTACTAGCAAGGGAGCAAGCACACCTCCTAAATCACTTTCCACTGTGATCAATACACTCCATATGGAAGAAGCGAACTCAAGTTACCCTCCATTCCTTCTATATTTTTAATTTTTCAGTCGCAATGTTCACAACTGCTTGGTTGATTCCAGTGCAATAGCCAATGTCATGTCACTCTCCATTGCAAAAAAGATCAATGCATAATGGAGTGAGACCTCCGTACGAATCATCCAACTCGTTCAAACATTAGTGCCATCCATTGGTGAACTACGAGACGTGATCATCCAACTATCTCATCATTGGATGATTCCACCAATGCATTAACATAGTGGTTGTGGACATACCGAAAACATATGGTCCACTACTCAACAAAGATTGGTTCAACAAGCTACACAAATATTTTTCTACAGACTAGTCTCACATGTGGCTTCCATACAAGGGAAAGTGCAACCAAATCTAGGTGTTGTCTGAGAGGTACATGAAGCATAATGTCACTCCCCTTAATGGAGAGAATGAACTGTTGGCCTTGGTAGATATCATGTTTGGCAACTACCTCCTTGAAACAACATTAGGGTGTTATCCTGCACAACTAGCTCCAACCCCACTAGACACACAATTGGGACTCCTTCCTTTCCCAACTGATGGTAATGAAAATTTTATAGTACATTGTACCAATAGTAGTAGTAGTAGTAGCAACAATAGTAGTAGCAATAATACTAGCATATCAAGCAGTCTGTGTATAGAGAAGTTGTGGACCATGTACTTTGATGAATCAAAGACACAAGACAACTCAGGAGATGGGTGTGTCTTGATCGACCCTTACAATAGGAAGCATTTGGTTTCAAGTTGCTTGGTGTTCAAGTGCACAAAATAACATTGCTGAGTATGAACTACTTGTGTTAGGCTTGTGAAAATCCATCAGCCTCAACGTTGTCACACTCAAAGTGGTAGGTGATTTGGAGATAGTGGTAGGATAGGTATGTAAACCATTCACTATTTTTCACCACATCTCAAAAGTTACCTGCAAGAGGTATGGTGACTAATCTCAAACTTCCAAGCATTTACTATCATATTTGTACCACGTACGTGTAATGCAGCTGCCAATGCACTGGCGAATGTAGCTTCGAGAATGTCACTGATTAGGGATAGATTTACTATTGAGATTTTTTACAAAGCATCTATCTTGGACAACATAACTAAATTACGTGGGTTTGATGATTATCAACATATACTGCATTTCATTGCCAACATTTACGTCTTTAAAGATGCAGCGATAGATGATGACGAACATGAGTGCTCTCTGTAAGATGAAGATGGTAATAGGGAAGGCCACCTTATCACAAAGGGTGTGGCAACATTGGAAAATATTTATGACTTGCAAGAACATTTTCAGGGGCCAAGGAATAGCAAGACCCACAGTTCCACCATGAGGCATGAATTGATTAACCTGAGAATAGAACAAGATCTGAAGTTTGTCAATATTGGTACATGTTGTACACAACAATAGTGGGAGACCTTTATTTGCTTGTTCAAATTGTATCGAGATGTGTTCAAGTGGACGTATGATGATCTAAAATCTCATGACACACAGATGATCCAACACATCATCCTATCAAATAATAGGTCAAGCCATATCAACAGAAGTTGAGGAAAGTACCTCTGCCACTTGAACCCCTCATACAGAAAGAGCTTACTAAGATTTTGGATGCACGAATCATACACAAAGTTTGTCATTCCACATGGGTCTCAAATCTTGTTCTTGTAAGTAAGAATTCCAGGGAAATCCACTTGGATGTCAATTTCTCGAACGTAAACTGTGCCTCGGACAAAGAAAACTACCTCATGCTGTCTTTGGACAATATTTTGCAAACATTATCTGCGGCATAGATGTTGTCCATTCTTGATGCTTTCTCAGGATACAATCATGTTTTGGTAGTAGAACATGACAGACTCAAAACTACTTTCCATACCAAGTGGGTTACATTCACTTATAGAAGAATGTCGTTTGGGCTTGTAAACGAAGGTGAAACATTTTAGCACGCCATGGACATCACTTTTCGTGGACTCATTGGACAGAGTGTATTGGTATACCTCGATGATGTAAATATGTTCTTAAGAAGATGAGAGGACCACATACGCCATCTAAAGAAAATTTTTGAGCAATGCTGAAGATACGAGATTTCCTTGAATCCCAAAAAGAGCATATTCCTAGTGTCAAAGGGGAACCTCCTCGGACACATTGTTGCCAAAAGTGAGATCAAGGTGGATCCGGACTAGGTCCAGACTATCACAAGGATCCCTTACCCATCCAATAAGAAAGCCATGCAGTCCTTCTTGGGAAAGATAAACTTCCTTCGAAAGTTAATCTCGGATTATGCGCAGATAGTTAAGCCCATCTAGGATATGATCAAGAAAGACATCGTCTATAGTTGGGGCAAGAGGGAAAGGTATGCATTCGCCCAGATCAAGCAGGAAATTGCAAAAGTTCCTACACTCTGAAGCCTAGATTTCAAGAAGGATTTCCTGCTATACACCTTCACCTCCGATAATTCACTAGCTGGAGTACTCGCTCAGAAGGATGAGATGTGTTGATCTAAAGATGATATGAGGTTGTCATTGATGTCAACCCAAGCAACACCAAGGATGACACTAAAATTCCATGGCACATTGGGCATCATCATTCATGGTTTCTTGTCTCATAGCCATTGTAGGAATACTCTACTCAAAAATATCTTTCTATTGGTATATAGCTCTCCTCGTAATTCCTCATGGTTTGTAAGTTATTCAAGGCTGAAGTTAGTAACCCCAATTAGTGGAATAAAACCCCATGGGGTTGTGGCATGGAATTTATCATTGATTTTTGTCATCGAATAGAAAATAATTAATAATTTTTTAAGCTCCTTAAATCCCTCCAAAATTCTCTATAGAAGCCCCTGTTAACTCTATAAAAAGAAATATCATATATCCTCCAAAAGTAGTGATCATGGAATTTTCGCTATAACTTTATTTCTGTGAAGTATTAGATGTGGAAATTAAAATCCATTTGAGACAACATTCTGATGACCATCATGACTACATTTCAGATCTTGGTTCACTATATTTTCAGAGATATGATCTATGGATGTTAGGGTTTTTGCAGGTTCCCGAATTTCGTCTCAAACAGGCAACCTTTGGAAAATCATCATAACTCTCTCTCAGAAGAGGATTGGAATTCTATAAAACATGGTGGATAGTGCATGGAATATATTTTTCTTTGTAATAATTTAAGAGAGGAAGGGGGAAACAACGAGATGTGGCACGCTATACAAGTTCTCTCTATTGAACTAGTCCATAATTATGTCATTGTGAGAGAGTGGGCATAACTTTGTCTGGAAGAATCCAAATCAGGTCAGACCTATGGAATTGGAAATAAGATGTAGAGGGCTATTACAGGACAGAAGATCACATATTGGGTATTTTCAATCATAGAGATACATCAGATTCAATATCGTTCTCCTATAAGGCAAGAAAAAAACTAGATCAAGTGTTGTCAAGGGGTGCAAAGGACCAGACTTTCTAATGCAGCAAAGAGCAAGGTGTAGCAAAATGATGCAGCAGAGGTAAGCTCTAGGTAAGTATATTTTGTATATGCATGTTCATCTCTTAATTGCATTAGTTTCTTTGTATTCTAATTTGTTGTTTTTGTTTAGCACTAACATATGCTCTGCAGGATGAGGTAAGTTTTTCTATTATCATGTCATGGGTATTTCCTTGAAGACTTTTTGTAGGTATTATATATTCATCAAGAGAAGACTCAATGGATAATCTAATGTTCTAAAGAGTGAGAAAGGGTGGCATGACAAGAGTAGCAATCAAGTTGTAGAATAGAAAGAAGAAGTTCACCACATGAAGTGTTCAAGTGGGCAACACTGCATATATTCATTGTAAAAGTATTATTGTACATAGTCATTGTAAAAGCATCATTGTAAAAGTTGTACAAGTGTCTATCTACCAAGAGTTGAAGAGGAATTTTTAAGAGGTCTAGGATCATCATTAGGTGGTTGTGTCATAGTTGGGGTTATGGTCTAGTGTGTCTTCTTCTTCTACATCATTTTATATCATTTTAAAGTGGATCACTTTCCTTGGTACAGGATTCCATTCTTCTTTTATTCTTCTATAGGGTGGTAGGGTGGTGCTAGGCTAGTGCATGACGTCACCAAAAGGTTCAAGCCTGTGAAAAATTCAAGGTGGTAGGGTGGTGCTAGGGTGAATTGTAGCTCATAGGGTGTTGGGACATCCATTCAGTTGACTACTAAAGAATCTTGGGCATTGGAGCGTCCATCAAGTGGGAGTTGGAGAAGAATGATTTTCTAGATTCTAAGAAGTTGGAGCTTTCTTTTCAATTGGAGTTGAAGATTAAAGAATTATTAGAAAAGCATACAGGTGGTTTTGGTCTCAGAGGGGGTTTCCACCTTAAAAACTATGTGCATTTATGTTCCTTTTGTTTATTGCTATCATTGTACAAACAATGATAATAATTGAAGATTAACTAATGCTCTGAAAGATTAATAATAATAGTAATTGGAAGGAATATTGATTCACACCACCCCCTAGTGTTTCCAACAATTGGTATCAGAGCTTGGTTCCTTCAATAGTAGTTTAACAACTTGAAGGATATCATGGAGCATACCAAGAATGGTGTACCTTTGTTCAATGAAAAGAATTATGCACTCTGGAAAAGAAGAATGGAGGTTTATCTCTTGGCACAAGGTTATGAAGTATGGGACACTGTTTAAAATGGATTTACAGCAACTGCGGATGAACAAGTTAAGAAGAATTTGGTAAATGATGCAAAAGAAAATAATATTATTATCAGTTGACTTATTGAATCTTCTTATCATAAGGTGTTGGGTTGTAAAACCACCAAAAATGTATGGGACAAGCTTGATAATATATATGCAGGTGACTAAATGTCAAAGAAGGAAAGCTTCAAATCTACAGATCAAAATTTGAGAAACTCAGAATGAAAGAAGATGACAACATTGCTGCATACTTCCAACATGTTGCTGAAATAAAAAACACTTTGGAAGGACTGGGTGAGCCTCTTGACGAGAAGATTATTCCACGAAAGATTCTTAGAACATTACCAGGAAGATCCAACCCAAAGGTATCAGTCTTAGAATAGAATGCAAAGCTGGCCAAACTCAGTAAAAATGAATTGCATGGAGTTCTCATAGCATATGAAATGAGACTTGATGAAGAAGAGGGTACTTCACATCTACAAGCTGCGTTCGCTGCATCTAAGAAAACTAGTAAGGACAAACAACCTTAAAAGGCAAAGACCTACACCTGTAAGTGTGAAGAAAAGGAAGATGATGAAGAAGCTTTTTCAGATGGAGAATGTGCTTACTTTATGAGAAAACTAAAAATTGGTAAGGGAAAATTTAAAGGTAAACTTCCATTGACATGTTTATGTTGTGGTGAGGTTTGGCATTTCGCAGCAAAATGTCCGAATAGAAGTGATAGAAACTCAAAAGGAAAGAAAGGCTTTAAGAAATTCAACAAGCAAGGTAAGAAGAAAGGATTCAAGAGGAACTTTCTCTCTAAAGAAGATAACTCATCATTTGATGAAGATAGTGACAGTGAAACCCAATGAGAGAGTATTATTTATGGCCAAGCATAATAAACAAGATATACCAAGCAATGCAGAAGAAGGGTTGAGCACAAAATAATTTTCTAAGCCAATCAAGCTTATAAAGGAGCTCAAGACTAAGAAGATTTGTTCCAATACTCTTGAAGAACAAGTTCAAGGTCTCAAAATTCAATTTGAAAAACACATGTATTGAAGAGTCACTTCAAAACAAGTTGGAAGAAAGCATTAGAAGCCGAAGTAGTCTTGCTATGTAAGGAAGTGAAGAAGGGAAAAATTGTCCAAAACTATGCCAACATCTCAAGGGCATTTGAAGAACTCATCAACAATCAACGATCTTATAATGACAGAACTAGCCTCGATTACAAAGAAGAAGAAGTCAGACCTTCTACAACAAAATACAATGAACCTATGAGATTTGACAGGCATGTAGACTTCATTCGACAAGATTAGCAAGAACAACCTTGGAAGACAATTCCCGACAAAGATTTCCATCCAGGTAACAACATATTTTTCAAGGCTATTGTTATTCATGTGGAAAATATGGTCTTCAAGCTGTAGGATGTCACACGTACCCTAGGAACCAATATAATTCCAAGAGATCTACCAAATATGAACCTCCTAGGGCTCAACGAAACATTAGTAGATTTGAACATTTAAGAAATAATATTGAATGTTTCAAATGTCAGAACTTTGCACACATAGCTAGAGACTGCAGGCTTGAAAATCCTCCAGAAGAATCTTTGAAGCCACAAAATGAATGAACATGGAAGAAGAAGAGGACTGATAACTGTGCTCTCACTCTGAAGGCTCAAAAAAACAAATATGTGTGGTATGTTGATAGTGGTTGCTCAACACATATGACTGGAGATAGAAAGAAATTTGTATCTCCAAAATAGAAGAAGGATGGGACCGCATCCTTTGGAAATGATGGATCTTCAAATGTTATAGGATCAGATACCATCAGTCTCGGAAGCAAAGATGCTCTAGCCAAGAATGTTCTATTGGTTGAAAACATGAATCACAATCTGCTCAGTGTTGGACAAGTAGCAAGATTCCAAGCAGCACCAAAAGAATCACATATTATTGTCGTCAAAAGAATTCTTCGATATCTAAACGGAGCAACAGAATATGGCTTGTGGTATCCCAAGGGAAACAATCTCATTATTCAAGCCTTTATAGATGCAGATTGGGCAGGAAGCGTTGATGATCGTGAGAGTACTAGTGGAGCAGCATTCTATCTAGGTGGTTGTCTCATATCATGGTTGAGAAAAAAGAAAACCTAAATCTCATTATCTACAGTAGAAGCAGAATACATTGCAACGACATATTTTTTTACTCAAGTCCTTTGGATGAAACAAACTTTTCAAAATATTCAAGTACAATTCAGTGAGCCTATTCCCATATTCTATGATAAAACTAGTGCCATCAGCATCTCCAAGAATCCTATCATGCATTCAAAAACAAAAAACATTCTGATAAAATATCATTTTGTTAGAGAACAAGTTGCTGAAAAGAATATAGAACTTGAATATGTTGGTACAAAAGAACAAATCGTTGATATCTTCACTAAAACTTTACCTCATGAAGCATTTGAATATCTTCACCAGAAGCTTGGGATTCTCCCAAGTTCTCATTAGATTTTCTTTATTCAGAAAATAAAGGGGGAGTGGAAGTGTGTATAGTTCCGCAGGATGGTTGTGTGCTAGGGGGAGTTACCCTTTTCCCTTGATGTCAAAGGAGGAGAGAAGACAATAGGAAGAGATGCCCTGATCGCAGGGGGAGTACTTGTGTTGCCATTAATGCCAAAGGGGGGTATTGTTGATTGAAAGATGATCTATGGTTTTCATTGATGTCAACCCAAGAAGCATTGATGATGACCCTGAATTTCCATGGCACATTGGGTATCATCCTTCATGGTTTCTCATCTCATAAACATTATAGGAATACTCTACTCAAAAATATCTTTTTATCGGTATATAGCTCTCCTCGTAGTTCCTCACGGTTTGTAAGTTATTCAAGATTGAAGTTAGTAACCCCAATTAGTGGGTTAAAACCCCATAGGGTTTTAGCATGGAATTTATCATTGATTTTGGTCATTGAATAGTCAATAATTAATAATTTTTTAAGCTCCTAAAATCCCTCCAACATTCTCTATAGAAGCCCCTCTCAACTCTATAAAAATAAATCTCATATATCCTCCAAAAGTAGTGATCATGGAATTTTCGCTATAACCTTATTTCTGTGAATTCTTAGATGTAGAAAGTAAAACCCATTTGATGCAAAATCTGGATGAAAATTGTGACTGAATTTCAGATCTTGGTTCACTATATTTTCGGAGACATGATCTATGGAAGTTATGGTTTTTTCAGGGTCCCAAATTTCATCTCAAAGAGGTGACCTTGGGAAAATATTCATAACTCTCTCTCTGAGAAGAGGATTGGAATTCTATAAAAAGTGGTAGATAGTGCATGAAATATAGTTTTGTTAAATTTGGACAACTAGGTCCAAACTCCATGTTCTGATGCTCAGATTAAGAGGCTAATTTTTTTGTTGGATTCCTCTTTCTGAGAGGTGTAAAATCCATATAAAAATAGTCTTAATCCGATGAGTAGAACTTATATTTTGAATTTATTATTTTTAATAAATTATATGTGCAAGGTCAGCCAGTTTTGTAATGTAGGCTCACATGCCCAACAGATGTGTCACACACCCCCATTGATGGATATATATACAGGAAAAGTTGGAGAGAATTTCAACAAAACTCAACTCACATCTTCCTCTCTCATCTTAGAGAGTATGAGCTACCTGGAGGACGAATTTCAGCCACACATGGGAAGGACGAAGAGGACAGACCGTACAGATTTTCTGCTGCTAGGGTTTCTGCTGCTAGGGTTTCACAGAAAGTTTGACCAGCGTTGACTTTGGTCAACACTTGGTCTAATCAAGCTGAAAATTGGTGGGAAGTTCGATTTTTGAAGGCCGTACTATCTGGCACAAAAATCGAGGTCAAAGGGTTGACCGTTTTGCTGCTGTGTTGACTTTTAGCTTGCTGCCCCTGCGTTGACTTTTCAGGACAGCGTTGACTTTTGTAGAATTGACTTGGGTTGACTCATCTACTGGTTGGAGGGTTGTTGTGACACATCTGGGCTGGTTGACCAAAGGAGACTTTGCTGGTTGAAGCATCCTGTTGACCGCCGAAACGAACTCACACCTTTTTCCTGTTTCTGATTTGTCTTCTGTAAGATCTGCTTATATGTTCTATCTTCATTTTTGCTTAACTACTTGTATGATTGCTGTGAGAAAAGTGAAATTGCTCTTAGCATAGAACATCTTCAAAAATTTACATGGTATCAGAGCTGAGGTGAAGACAAACTCTATCTATAGCAATCATCATCGAAGGAAATGGATTCCACTAAACTTGAATTCAGGGAGAATGACAAGCTGACTGGAAGTGATGACTTCCATGCCTGGAAGATGATATTAGATCTCAAATTGGAAGATCATGATCTCCTAGATCATGTGACAGGGAAGATTCAAGAAGCTCCATCAAATGCCTCTACTGCTATTAGAACCAAGTATAAGAAGGGAGAAATCAAAGCAAAGCTGCTGATCAGGGAATCCATAAATAAGAGTCTGGTTGCCTACATATCTGAACTAGGCACATCCAAGGAGATGTATGACAAACTGATACTTATGTTCCAAGTAAACAATGTGAACCAAGTGCTATTCCTCAAGAACAAGTTGAAGAATATGAAGAAGGGCCGAGACAAGTCTATTCAAACTTTCTTTATGAAGTTGACCGAAACCAGGAACAATCTGCTAGCTATTGGGAAGACAATAGCTGATCGTGAGATGGTTCTCACCGCACTTGGAGGACTTCCATATGAATGGCAAGTATTCACAACTACCATTCTCAACAATAATACCATTCCTAACTTTGATGAGCTTCTGTCTAGATGTATGTAAGAAGAAACAAGGATGAAGGAATTTGATAATGAAAGAAATGCTGCCTATGTTGCTCATTCCCGAAAGAAGAACTCTGGTGGTTCTAAGGAAAAAGGAAGGACTGAGACTCAAGAGAAAAAGGGTAAATGTTTCACCTGCCATAGGACTGGACACTATGCTAGAGAATGCCCCTTCAAGAAGGATTCTCCTGATAGTGACGATAACAACAACAACCGAAGGAATGGGAATCGAAGAAATGACAAATCCAAAGGAAAGAGGAAGGCTCACTTTGGAGGAAACAATCAACCTTCTAAAAGGACCAAAAATACCAGGTATGAGGAGTCCAATGTTGTTGATAAAAGAAATGAATATATTCTAGTATCTGCTCTCTCAGCTGCATCTCCGCCCGACACTATGGATGTCTGGCTAATCGATAGTGGTGCCTCAAGACACATCACCGGATTCAAGGAAGCACTTTTTGACATGGTTGAAAGGGATACTAATCTAGAAATTATCCTTGGGGATAATGCCACTTATCCTGTGAAAGGGACCGGGACTGTGACCCTCCACTTGTCTCAAGGACAAGTCCTCCGTCTACAAGATGTACTCTATGTACCCAAATTGAAGAAGAACTTTGTGTCTGTATCTGCCATGGAAGACAAAGGATTCAATGTAACTTTCTCTGATGGAAAGGTACTCATGTGAAAGAAGAGCTTCAAGGAAGCTATCTCAATTGGTTTTAGAGTTGGTACACTCTACCAGGTTGGAGGGAGTCCGTTGGGAGCTATGACTTGTGATACTATCCGTCAAACCGAACTATGGCACCAAAGATTTGGACACCTTCATTACAAGGCTCTTCCTGAAGCAAGGAAGGTGGTGACAGGGATGCCTGATTTTGGAAATAATCATGAAGGTGTATGTAAGGGCTGTGCTAAAGGAAAACATACAAGGGGACCTTTCCCCTCAAGTGTCACAAAGACATCTGAGATATTGCAACTGGTCCATTCTGATCTTTCCGGTATGTTGCCTGTAACATCCCTGGGGGATGTTCTTACTATATGACATTTACTGATGACTTCTCTCGCAAAACCTGGATATACTTCTTGAAGAAGAAGGATGAGGCTTTCATGTGGTTCCGTACCTTCAAAGCCTTGGTGGAAAATATGACCGGAAAAAAAGATCAAGATTTTGAGGACTGACAATGGCACTGAATATGAGTCGAATGAGTTCAAAGACTTTTTGCAGAGAAGCTGGCATTAAGAAGGAGACTACCACTGCATATACTCCTGAGCAGAATGGTGTTGCTGAACGCAAGAATAGGACTATTGTGGAAGCTGCCCGTGCCATGCTATGTGACCAGGGTCTACCAAAGTTTATGTGGGGAGAAGCTGCAAATATTGCTGTGTATATTCAAAATCGATGCCCTCATTCCGCTTTGGACTCCAAAACTCCCGAAGAGGTTTTCTCTGGTAAGAAACCTGATGTCTCACATTTTA
Source organism: Pinus taeda (assembly GCA_000404065.3). Classification (NCBI taxonomy): domain Eukaryota; kingdom Viridiplantae; phylum Streptophyta; class Pinopsida; order Pinales; family Pinaceae; genus Pinus; species Pinus taeda. Next base: position 19,950 of record APFE031642909.1, read on the forward strand.
GAATTTTTGGATGTCCTGTCTATTTGCATGTGCCGAAAGAAAAGAGAAGTAAGCTGGATGCTACTCGGAAGAAAGGAATGTTTGTGGGCTACAGTGAGACTTCTAAGGCATATAGAGTCTATGTACCTGGTCAAAGGGAAGTAGAGATAAGCCATGATGTCACTTTTGATGAAGATGCTTCCCTGAAGA
>APFE031642913.1:448-13538 GCA_000404065.3 Pinus taeda
CCCTAAACCCTAAACACAAAAACATAAACCCTAAACCCGAAAACATAAATCCTAAACCTTAAACCCCAAGCCCCAAACCCTAAACCCTAAACTGTAAACCCTACACCCTAACCATTTTATAACATTTTAAAAATTGTTTTGTAGCTTTTATTTAAGTCTATTAAAATTATTCACTAAAATGTTGTCGAACCTAAACACTAAACCCTAAACCTAAACCCAAACCACAAACATTAAACCATAAACCTTAAACCCTAAGCCTTAAATCTGAAACCATAAACCCTAAACCCTAATCATTTTATAGCATTTTAAAAAGTATTTTGAAACTTTTATTTAACTTTTTATTAAAATCATTTACTAAATCCTTATAAACCATAAAACCTAACCTCTAACCCAAAACCCTAAACCTAAACCCCAAATTTGTGAACATCACACCCTAAACCCTATGATTTTTAACATTTCCAAAATGTTTTGTAATTTTTATTTAATTTTTATTAAAAATAATTTACTAAAGTATATAAACCCTCAATCTAAAGTGTAAATGCAAACACTACCCTAAATCCTAAACTTCTAAATGTGAAATTGCTATTAATATAACTCTAACCCATAAACCCTAAATGTAAACCCTAATAATTTTTTATACATTTAAAAAAAAATATTGTGACTTATATTTAAGTGTTTATTAAAATCATTTACTAAAGTATTATAAACCCTAAACCCTAAACTCTAAATACCAAACCCTAAACCCTAAACCCTAAACTCTATACTCTAAACTCTAAACTCTAAATACCAAACCCTAAACCATAAACTCTAAACCCTAAGAATAGTATAACATCTTAAAAAAAATTCTAACATTTATTTAAGTGTTTATTAAGAGGATTTACTAAAGTCTTATGAACCCTAGACTCTTCACCCTAAACCCGAAGCAATTTATAACATTTTAAAAAGTGTTTTTTAAACTTTCATTTAAGTGTTTATTATAAGAATTTACTAATGTCTTATCAACCCTAAACCCTCAGTATTTTATAGCATTTTAAAAAGAGTTTTGTAAATTTGACTTAAGTTTTTATCAAATTAATTTACTAAGGTGTTATAAACCCTAAACCATAAAAACTGAACCATAAAATATCAACCCTAAACCAAAAAACCGAAACCCTAAATGCTTAACCCTAAGCATTTTATAGCATTTCAAAAATAATTTTGTAACTTTTATTTAAGTGTTTATTAAAACAATGTACTAAAGTGCTATAAACCCTAAACCATAAACCCTAAAACCTAAACCCCAAACCCTAAACCCTATACCTTATACTCTAAAAACTAAACCCTAAGCCTTTCATAACACTTTAAAAAGTGTTTTATAACTTTTTTTACGTGTTTGTTAAAGGAATTTACTGAAGTGTTATAAACATTAAACCCTAATCCCTAAAACCTAAACCCTAATTAATTTATAACATTTTAAAGAGTCTTTTGTAACTTTTAGTTAAGTGCATATTAAAAACATTTACTAAATTGTTCTAAACCCTAAACCCTTAACGCTAAAGCCTGAGAACTTTATACCATTTTAAAAACTATTTGTAACTTTTATTTAAGTGCTTATTAAAATAATTTACTAAAATATTATAAACCCTAAATCCTAAACCCTAAATTTTATGAGTATCTATAATAAGGGAAGACCACATCTAGGTATGTAAGTATAGGGGGGAGAAAATTATTGTGCATGAGATACAATGACCTTTGTTTTTCCACCCTTCTTCATAAACCTCTTTCCTTTTATTTATTTTTCTTCATAACTCCTTGAGGCTCCATGGGATGAATGCATTATGTGTAATATGTAGTAGTGGATACCCACATAAGATGGGGTGGTTCATCCCTACACCCTAAACCCTATACCGTAAACCCTTACACTAAACCCCAAATCCTAAACACTAAAACCTAAACATTTTATAACATTTTAAAAAGTTTTTTGTAACTTTTATTTCAGGGTATATTAAAACAATTACTAAGGTGTTATAAACCTGAAACCATTAACCCTAAACCCCAAACCCTAAACCATAAACCATAAATATTAAAACTTATAAACTGTAAATCGTAAACCCTAATCCCTAAATCCTAAACCACAAATGCTTAACCCTAAACCCTAAACCCCAAAATGTAAATCCTAAACCCTAAACCCTAGGAATTTTATAACAATTTTAAAAACGTTTTGTAAATTTCATTTAAGTGTTTACGAAAAAAATTTACTAAAGTGCTATAAACCCTAAACCCAAAGTATTTTATAACATTTTAAAAAGTGTTTTGAAACTTTTATTTAAATGTTTGTTAAAAGCATTTACTAAAGTGTTGTAATCCCTAAACCCTAAACCCTAGAATTAAAACACTAAACCCTAAACCCTAGCCCTAAACCCTGAAGCCTAAACCCTATAGACTAACCATATTATAAAATTTTGAAATGTGTTTTGTAACTTTTATTTAGGTGTTTATTAAAAGCATTTACTAAAGTGTTATAAACATTACCACCTGAAACCTAAACCCTAAACCAAAAAACCCTAAACCATAAACCCTAAACCCCAAACCCCAAACCCTACACCCTAAACCCCAAAACCTAAACCCTAAACCCTAAACCGTAGATGCTCAGAATTTTATAACATTTTAAAATACGTTTTTTTATTTTATTAAAGTATTTAGTAACAACTTTTACGAAAGTGTTATAAACCCTAATTTCAAAACCCTAAACCCTAAACCTTAAACCCCAAGAAATAAACCTCAAACCCTTAACTATAAACCATAAAGACTAAGTATTTTATAACATTTTAAAAAGTAGTTCATAACTTTCATTTAAGTTTTTATTAAAGGAATTTACTCAAGCGTTATAAACCCTAAAGCCTAAAGTGTAAACCCTAAATCCTAAGCATTTTATAGCATTTTAAAAATAGTTTTGTAACTTGTATTTAAGTGTTTCTTAAAAGCATTTACTAAAGTGTTATAAACCCTAAAACCTAAGTGCAATGAGAAGACGGTCGAAGGAATGGAGTGGAGTTGGAGTTGTTGAAGAATTTTGAAAATCCATCGAAATCGCTTAGTCGTCTTTATGAAAAGGTGGTAGATTTCTTGAAGGACCAATTTCCGCTTAAGCAATGACATTGGAGGCCTATATCATCAAAACAGATGAAGGAATTTAAATCTAAAGTCTTCGATTAGCTTGGCCAAATAAGCACCCACTGAACAGAATGGAGTACTTAGATGAAAAACGAGTCGTAAGGCATGAGTGAAGCTGTAGTGCCCCGGAACTGATGTAAATATTTAATTTATACTATGGTAAATAAAATATTACTGAAACATGATTAACAGTTGGAATTTAATAATATTGTTTTCTTTTGTTTTAGTAATGTCCTTTGAAATTTGGAACTTCCCAAGAAAAAGGGAAGGCCAGACACATGTGGAGTTTTTCCCAAAACCTAACTGTCTTTCCCTAACTAGAAGGGGGTTTCCATAGGAAAAGGGAAAAAGACGAGAACAGAGGGGGTCACTGTGTTGTAAGGACAAATAGGGAAGGGAGAAGGAAAAGATGGCTAAGTCTAGTGAGGACCAGATAGCCAGGCACTGAGTGTCGACAACTTGTTGACGGACAACAGTACTGCAAGAAGCACGGAGGGGAGGTCGCTTCTTGAGGAACAAATCTCGTGGATGGGAGGTAGATTAGAAGCAACTGGAAATAGGTAATCTCAGTTTTTGAAAGAGGAGCTAAGTATACGAAGGACTAGGTAAGCAACTGAATTCTGTAAAATATTTCCTTTTTTTTTAAAGAACATAAAAGAAAAATGAGCAGTAAATATTATCTTAGGTGAGATTGCATGACTCTGTTCATTATAACAAAAATTGTACAATGTACTGTGGATTAAATAACATTGGAGTACAACATATTCTGTTAGAATTAAAGATAAAAGAAAATAACAGTATTGCAATATAAACGGAATGGCGATGAATTAAATCGCTATTTATTATCTACTTATTTGATATCAAGTGTTGTACATTAGAATTAACCGTGAGGAGTTTCTCCTATTTAGAAGACCCTGCAAACTATATAGAAACAATATAAATTAGGAAATTAAATTATCAGCATAGAGCAGACAGTCGCTCGAAGAGGAATCCCAATGAATCTGAACAGTAGAATCAAGAGACGTGCTAGTAAGTTTCAAATGTTTAAAGGACCTATGACATAGTATGGAGGAAATACCACAAAAGCCTCTGTCTTGTATCGAGTGAATCATAGGAAGGGTCAGGAATGGTTCTACAACACATAGAAGGTTTAGGTAGATACCACAGGCTGAGTTCCACAATAAAATTTCGGAAAATCTTTCGAAACAAAGGAATGTTTTCGAGTTGCTGAAAGTATCCAAAATGGAAGGTTTGGGAAACCGAGGTTGTATTCTCTTACCATAGTAGTAATGACTACATAACAAATAATAATAGTAAACTTAGGTAGAACCGCAGGAATGTAGCAGAGCATATAAATATGAGTATTCCAACCAAGATTAAGTGTTCATGTAAATGTCGGAGCCGACAGACAGCTGTGGTTAAAACCCTATGTAGGAAGAGAACCTGTCTAATAGTAAACCTTAAAAATAGAAATGGAGTACCGGCTCCGTGGCGAACTGGGAAAAACACGAAAGAGGTCAAACTATCGAGTTCCAGTCAATGAAATTCTATTCGCAAGCAGAAGAGATTGCTAGACTAAATAAATAAGATCTAAACTGAAGCGTAACTGAACACGAGATTCAGTGGGTCAACAACATCCATTAAATTAATTTCAAACCTGTTAAAAATGAAACCACTGTATCTAGTGCTAAAACGATTATGTAACAAAATATATTGAAGAAAAATCGACATGGTAAGCAGCGCATTCATGTATATACCAGACAAAGGAGATTTATATACAACAGTCTTTCTAGTTAATCGAGAGCGAAAACCTAGAACTGGGTATAATATACGAAGAAATTAACAACTGTTCAGCCGATAGTTGGCTTAAATAATTATAGTATATAGTAGACCAACCTCTCTATTCAAACCCAAAATCAGGTTGACACAAATGCATTTAACTCTAAATAAAAGGTTCGACCGGTAAACTCTGGGAAGATTCACAATCACCCCCCAGTTGCACATTTAATTACAACAGATAGAAAACCCAGCAAAAGGGTGTTGTCCCTCCTTAAGACGAGGTTCGTGACCAAAAGACCGGCGTTCCAGGGAGGCCGGGAACCATGGAATGCTGAATGTTTTCCACTCTTCTGAATAGAGACTTACCCGAAAATTGGAAGTTTCCTTGCCTTGGAGCCGATGGCCTTCCACATTAGTTGAACCGATTGGAAGTTCCATGTGTTTGCGCAGTATAGCAAATGCATGCAAATGATTAATGAATCTGCAAGGGTTTTGAAATTAATATAGACAAAGAACAATCCAATTAAAACGACAAACCTAACTAGAACATAAGCCTTCACCTGTGATGCCATCGCCATCGTCAACCATGGAGCCTGCCCGAACAGGGTTCCTACCCTCAAAACCACCATGCGGAAGTAGTGACCGCACCAGAGAAAACTCTCGTAAAGAAAATTGCAAAGAAATGAGGCCGCGCTCGCTGCTATCGGGGTTGACGAAAAACTGGCCAAAGTCTCCACTATTAGATTGTGAGGGAATAGTCAACACCGTAGATCTGGATGTGGATCCCGAGCTGAACTGGTGAGACCGGATGGTCCACCAGGTCACACACATGTCAACGAAGAGAATAGTAATTAGCATACTTATCCAACTGGCCCGCCTTATGGTGAGGTGGCTTCATAATTGAAGTCTTAACACTGTACAGATGTAGTTTAATCAAATCAATTTCCAGAAATTAATTGCACTTTTAATTCCCATTTGATCCATAGACATGATTAAAATTTGGGTGGTATTGTATCCGGCAGGATGATATAACAAGTGAATTATGACAATAATTAAAAAGTTTTTTTTATTTTATTTTATTTTATTTTTTTTATGGCGGGGACATTACAAGTGGTATCAGAGCCAAGTTTTCAAAACTCTCGCCTTTGGGAGATAAATGATTGAAACAGATTATTTTTATGTTATCTCCATAAAAAAAATAATAATAAAATAAAATTTTGTGCTAATTATTAACTCTGACCAGGTTCTTAAGAAGAAACAGGAGACAATTAAAATGAGAAGGGCAGACAGTGGACCCCATGGGTTCGTAGCTGGTTAGGGATCCATAATAAGCCCCGGAAGAAACCTAGATTTATGGCTACTGATTGGGGAAGAGACTCGAAATACAAATCATGCAATACTGGAAAGAGTACAAGAACTGAGGAATGAAATAGCACGATTACGAGGGGATAATGCTAGAATAACCATGGAACATGAAAGAATTGTAAAGAGTCTATTAGATAAACAGAACCAGCAATTGCCAAATCCTAGTGCCAAACAGTATAGAGGGTTGGAAGAACAAAACCTCCATACAGAGCCAAAAATATCGGAAGGAGGCAATGAAGAACAAGAGGAACGTTCTCATAATGCCTCCGAGCAGTAGACATCAAAGAGGCAGTGGATCAAACTGCAAGGTGAGTTTTGAAAAATCAAGCCACCGCATTTTGATGGAGAACAAGAAGAGGCAGTAGAGGCATGGTTAATCAATATGAACAAATATTTTCAGCTATACGAATATGATCATAACCTCAAGGCATGTTTAGCTATCTTCTAATTACAAGGGAAAGCCACTTTATGGTGGGAGGAAGTTAAAATAGTGAGAGGTGTAAATGAGCAGAATGTTCCCTGCGACAAATTTTAGAAATATTTTAAAGAAAGGTACCTGAAAAAATGGTTTTACGATGAAAAAGTAAGAGAATTTCATGATTTGCGTCTGGGGCAGCAGACCACGGATGAATTTATCACTCGCTTCACCTCATTACTTCGCTATGTACCTTATATTAAAGAAGAGAAGGCTAAAGTACAAAGATTTATTAGTAGTTTACCCCTATATATGAGGGAGAGGGTTGAATTTGACAATCCAAAGACTATGGATGAAGTTATACGTAAGGTGAGAATTTGCTATCAGTAAAGTAAACTGAAAGGAGAAGTCGCAGGGAAAAAGGGAGCTGATAAAAGAAACAACAGATTGGCTGGAAATGGTAAAGGGAGCCGCGGAGGAAGTAACATAAGTTTTGCAAAAGCACCAAACAATAGAAACTTTCAAAAAAATTCACTCAAAACAAGGCCAACCAGTGAATCTAGGACCAATGAGATCCCTGGTAAATTGGACAGCGAAGTAACAGCAAGACCTCCTGTATAGTGTTGGGGTTGTGGCAGACCTCATTATATTAAGAATTGTCTGCAACGAAAGGGAAGTGAACAGATCTCTCAAATTCAAGAAGCATCGACCGTTGGTGACGTGGGACGAAGTATACCCGGGATTAATTCTGCCCAAGAAGACCATCAAGCGGAGTACCAACCAACTATGGTGGAACTCGAAGGTAACATTTTAGACTTTTCTGTAACTATTTTAATTGACCTAGGAGCTACGTTGAGTTACATTAGTCCCAAGGTGGTAGAGCATTGTAAATTACAGGCTGTAAAATTTAAGAATCCCTAGCTGGTACAACTGGCTACAGGGGCTAAAAGGCGGGTGCTTGCTAAAGTTATTCATTGTCCCTTAAAGGTAGCTAGGCAGCCAGTGACAGCAGACTTGAATGTGCTTCCCCTTGGTTCCTACGACATTCTAATCAGCATGGATTGGTTAGAAAAGCACTCATCGCTTGTCAATTGTAAAACAAAGGTTATCTATTACAAGGATGAGTTGGGGATACAGCAGGAGATGCAAGGAATTAAACGACCAGTACAAATTCGGCGAGTAACCGCATCTCAGTTAGCAAGGTGTATTAGAAAAGGGTGTCAGATTTATGCCATCCAAGTAGGCTATGCGGACTCGAAAGACAAAATGACCCTATTAGAAAACATTCCTGTCATACAAGAATTTGTTGATGTATTCCCCGAGGAGATTCCTAGATTGTCACCTAAGAGGGACATAGACTTCACCATCAAATTAGTACCAGGGGCAGCATCCGTATCACGAGCTCCCTATCGAATGAGTGTACCAGAGTTGACGGAATTGAAAATGCAGTTACAGGAACTGCTGGATAAAACTATATTCGCCCCAGTGTGTCCCCATGGGGAGCCCCAGTGTTGTTCGTTAAGAAAAAAAGATGGAACCCTTCGCATGTGTATAGACTATTGTCAACTGAACAAATTGACCATAAGAAACAAGTACCCTCTACCTCAGATTAATGAAGTCTTTGATCAAGTGAAGGGTGCAACAGTGTTTTCCAAGGTCTATTTACGATCAGGTTATCACCAGATTAGAATTAAGGAAGAAGACATCGCTTAAACAACATTCAGAACAAGGTATGGACATTATGAATTTGTGGTGCTACCTTTCGGGTTAACTAATGCACCTGCAACTTTTATGTGTTTGATGAACAACATATTTCATCAATATCTGGACAGATTTGTATTAATATTCATTGATGATATATTGATATATTCCCGCACCATGGAAGAACACAAGGAGCACCTCAGATTGCTACTGCAAACTCTCCGGGAACATCAATTGTATCCTAAGTTTAGCAAGTGTGACTTTTACAAGGAAGATAAGGACCCTAAAAAGATAAGGACCATAATAGAGTGGCATGTACCAAAATATGTGGCGGACATTAGATCCTTTATGGGATTAGCAGGATATTACAGACGATTTGTAGAAGGCTTCTCGAGGGTAGCTTACCCTATCACCTTTTTACAGAAAAAGGGAAAAGTCTTCAAATGGGCCCCGGAATGCCAGAAAAGTTTTGACCGACTTAAACATCTACTCACCACTGCACCCATCCTGAGTATAGTAGACACTAATAAAGATTATGTGGTGTGCACTAACGCAAGTAAAGAAGGCATGGAGGGCATGTTGATGCAAGAGGGCAAGGTAATTGCTTATGAATCCAGAAAACTCAAGGAGCATGAACAGAAATACTCTACCTATGATTTAGAGTTGGCTACCATCATACAGGCATTAAAGATGTGGCGACATTATCTTGTGGGAAGGAAATTCTTGTTGATGACTGACCATCACAGTTTGACAAACTACTTTAGTCAACCCACTTTGAATGCCAGACAGGCAAGGTGGGTAGACTTCCTCAGCAATTTCGATTTTGAAATTAAACATTTAAAAGGGAAAAAGAACCAAGTGGCCGATGCCTTAAGTTGAAAGGTCCACTGTATATATGAAGTTTCCTATAGTAATTGGAAAATTCCCTTTGAGGAAATGATAAAAAGGACAGCAGAATAAGATGTTATGTACCATCAAATAAAACAACAAGTACAATAGTTTAAAAATGAGAAAAATAAGCAAGGATATGAAGTAGATAACGCTGGAATATTATACTACAACAAAAGGCTATATGTACTTGATCAAAAAAACATTAAAAATTTATTATCGATGAATTCCATATTAGCCACTATGCTGGACATCCTGGGTATCAAAAAATGATCACTCCAATGCGTAAAGAATACTATTGATCAGGTACGAAAAAGAACATGGCTGAGTATTTGGCCCAGTGTTTGGAGTGTCAACAAATTAAGGCAGAACATCAATAACCAGCAGGGCTATTACAGCCGTTACCCATTCCGGAATGGAAATAGGAAAGCATTTCTATGGACTTCATAACAGGACTGCCTAGGACAAAGAAGAATAACGATTCTATTATGGTGGTGGTTGACAAGTTAAGCAAAAGCAACACATTTCATACCTGTACAATCCACTTACTGGGCTGTACAGATCACCCATATCTTCATGAAGATTGTGTTTAAATTACATGGACTTCCAAAAACAATAATTTTGGATAGTGACGTGAAGTTCACATCAGCCTTTTGAAGGACGCTCTTTACAGAATTGGGAACGGAGCTAAACTTCAGTACAGCATACCATCCCCAGACGGATGGGCAGACAGAGCGAGTGAACCAGGTAGTTGAAGACATGCTACGAGCATATGTGATGCAGCAACCCACACAATGGGAAGAATATTTGCATTTAGTTGAATTTGCTTACAATAACGGATATCATGCTTCGCTACAAATGAGCCCTTTCGAAGTATTATACGGCCAGAAATGCCGCACACCCTCGAGCTTGGGTGGACTTGAAGATAAACTAAGATTGGGACAAGAGATGCTTAAGGAAATGGAGGATATGGTGAAAAGAGTACGCTCCAATTTAAAGGTCGGTCAAGATAGGCAAAAGAGTTTCGTTGATCGGAAAAGGAGGTTCAAAGAATACCAAGTCGGTGACCACGTCTATGTAAGAATTCAAGCCAAAAAGAGTACGCTACAATGGAGTGGGTGTACCAAATTGGCACCCCGATATTGTGGACCATTCCAAGTCTTGGCAAGAATTGGGCTCGTGGCTTACCAACTCGCCCTGCCAAGTCACATTCGAATCCACAATGTCTTCCATGTGTCTATTTTAAAAAAATATGTTTATGACCCCAAACATGTAATTCAATGGCAAGAAATACGGGTAAGGATTAGTTCTAGCAGATTAGTTTCAAAATTTCCTTAACAAGGAAACTGATTTGGAATATTTCTTGTTGTAGGTCGAACTGGAAGGCGAAATCTTGGTCGAGCCGCTGAGCGTTCTTGACCGGAGAGAAGTACAGTTGCGGAAGCAAGTTATTACCCAAGTTAAAGTGCAATGGAAGCACTTCGGGCCTGATGAGGCCACTTGGGAAGACGAAGAATTCATGAGGAAGGCTCACCCAGAGCTGTTCCTAACCAACGGACATCGAGATGATGTCCAAATTTTAGGGGGCGGAGGTGTAATGCCCCGGAACTGATGCAAATATTTAATTTATACTATGGTAAATAAAAGATTACTAAAACATTATTAACAGTTGGAATTTAATAATATTGTTTTCTTTTGTTTTAGTAATGTCTCTTGAAAGTTGGAACTTCCCAAGAAAAAGGGAAGGCCAAACAATTGTGGATTTTTTCCCAAACCCTAACCGTCTTTCCCTAACTGGAAGGGGGTTTCCAGAGGAAAAGGGAAAAGGACGAGAACAGAGGGGGTCACTGTGCTATAAGGATAGATAGTGAAGGGAGAAGGAAAAGCTGGCTAAGTCTGGTGAGTACTAGATAGCCAGGCACTGGGTGCAGACAACTTGTTGACGGACAGTGGTCCTGCAAGAAGCACAGAGGGGAGGTTCGGTTCTTGAGGAACAAATCTCACGGATGGGAGGCAAATTAGAAGCAATTGGAAACAAGTAATCTCAGTTTCTGAGAGAGGAGATAAGTATCTGAAGGAACAGGTAAGCAACTAAATTCTGTAAAATATTTACATTTTTTTTTTTAAAGAACAGAAAAGAAAAATGAGTAGTAAATATTATCTGAGGTGAGATTGCATGACTCTATTCATTATAAAAAAAATTGTACACTGTACTGTGGATTAAATAACATTGGAGTAATACATATGATGTTAGAATTAAACATAAAAGAAAATAACAGTATGGCAATATAAAAGGAATGGCGATGAATTAAATCACTATTTATTATCTACTTATTTGATATCAAGTGTTGTACATTAGAATTAACCATGAGGAGTTTCTCCTATTATGAAGACCCTGCAATCTATTCAGAAACAATATAAATTAGGAAATTAAATTATTAGCATAGAGTAGAGAGTCGCTCGAAGAGGAATACCCATGAATCTGAATAGTAGAATCAAGAGACGTGCTAGTAAGTTTCAAATGTTTAAAGGACCTACGACATAGTCTAGAGGAAATACCACAAAAGCCTCTGCCTTGTATCGAGTGAATCATAGGAAGGGTCAGGAACGGTTCTGCAGCACATAGAGGGTTTAGGTAGATACCTCAGGCTGAGTTCCAGAATGAAATTTTGGAAAATATTTTGGAATAGCGGAATGTTTTCAAGTTGCCGAAAGTATCCAAAATGGAAGGCTTGGGAAACCAAGGTTGTATTCTCTTACCACAGTAGTAATGACTACATAACAAATAATAATAATAAACTCAGGTAGAACCGCAGGAATGTCGCAGAGCACATAAAAATGAGTATTCCAACCAACATTAAGGATTCATGTAAATGCCAGAGCCGACAGACAACTATGGTTAAAACCCTATGTAGGAAGAGAACCTGTCTAATAGTAAACCTTAAAACTGGAAATGGAGTACTGGCTCCGTGGCGAACTGGGGAAAACACGAAAGAAGTCAAACTATCATGTTTCAGGCAATGAAATTCTATTCACAAGCAGAAGAGTGTGCTAGACTCAGTAAATAAGATCTAAACTGAAGAGTAACTGAACACGAGATTCAGTGGGTCAACAACATCCATTTAATTAATTTCAAACCTGTTAAAAACAAAACCACTGTATTTAGTGCTAAAACCATTCTGTAACAAAATATATTGAAGAAAAATCGACATGGTAAGCCGCACATTCATGTATATACCAGAGAAAGGAGATTTATATACAACAGTCTTTCTAGTTAATCGAGAGAGAAAACCCAGAACTGGGTATAATATACGAAGAAATTAACAACTGTTCATCTGATAGCTGGCTTAAATAATTACAGTATATAGTAGACCAACCTTTCTGTTCAAACCCAAAATCAGGTCGACACAAATGCATTTAACTGTAAATACAAGTTTCGACCGGTAAACTCCGAGAAGATTCACAATCACCCCCCGGTTGCACATTTAATTACAGCAGATAGAAAACCCGTCAAAAGGGTGTTGTCCCTCCTTAAGACAATGTTCGTGACCAAAAGGCCGACGTTCTGGGGAGGCCAAGAACCATGGAATGCTGAATGTTTTCCACTCTTTTGAATAGAGACTTACCCGAAAATTGGAAGTTCCCTTGCCCTGGAGTCGATGGCCTTCCACATTAGTTGAACCGATTGGAAGTTCCATGTGTCTATGCAGTATAGCAAATGCATGCAGATGATTAATGAATTTGCAAGGGTTTTGAAATTAATACAGACAAACAACAATCCAATTAAAA
>APFE031642913.1:19794-43927 GCA_000404065.3 Pinus taeda
AATTTTAATTAAAATTTCAAATTTGTCATAAAAAAATTTAAACACGGATTGAAAGTTAACATTACTATTTGAAAGTTAATATTACTATTTAGTCAAAAGCCAACTCCCCAATAGCCAACTCCCCACAAACATTGATGTCACAAGTTTAGTATTTCCAAATTATTCATATGTTCCATTCTACATACTTCTTAATTTTGATAGACATTGTATTTATGTCATGACCTCTTTCTTGATGGATCCAAATATTTCTCTGAGTTAATTGTGGTATCCTAACTTTATAAAAAAATTAAAACTACAACCCCATGCATTAAACTACAACCCTATGCATTAAAAAAGACTGATAATTTTTTAATCAAGCCAACAAGGACGCAACTCTTTAAAACATGTACATGTGTTTATAGTGGTTCTTACTAATGAGAATGATCTACTGACATGCAGTACTGACATGCAATATCCAAACATTCAGATTAACCGTTAGTGGCGATCTTGAATCTTTCCCAATATTTTTATGTCATAAAAATCCGTAATCTAAACCTACAACTTGGAAGAAAATCACAACCAGTGTAATATCCCGTGTATATTCTTCCTATTCTTTATAAGAAAAACGAAAAGACCTGTATTTTTTGTTTTTTAATTTACGACCGTATGTACATATATAAAGTTTTATAATAACATACTATATTATATCCAAAAAGAAAGATAAACAAGAGAACACTCTTATTCTTATCCACACTTCAAGAAACCACCAGGCTCTAATCGCCTTTACCACACATTTCCCTCGAAAGCTACCCTTCAGATCAAAATTATCATATTCTTATGTTGGACATTGACTCAAGATCGTTATCATGTCTTTATATAGCTATATATGTGTATTTTCTTAAGCCTCAAAAGAATAGGTCCAGTCCTCTCTCTCTTTTCTAAATAATGGTCCTATTGACTCCGTAGAGGATGTGGGCTGTATAAAGAGTCACGCTCTAAAACAAAAGACATGATCAACATAGTTCTTAGTTTCCGATTGTTTGTAATAATGTTATTAACCCACTCATGGTGCTTCATAATACTACTACGGGTTATCATGGATTATATCGACCCATCATAAAGGTCCCCCATAATGTAAAATGGTTCACATGTACATATATAACATTGGTGTGCTATGTTGTGTGCCACCTTTGTTCATATTTCTTGTCATCTAAGATATATTGATCGCTATGGAGCATCTAGTTAATGAGTGTAAGTAATTTGGTGGCTTGTTATAACAGGGTGATACGTTGACCATGTGCCCCATGACGGTCATGTGATTGAATATGTTGTCAACTTCCACTTACCTTGTGATGTGTGTTAACCACGATGGTCCAAATGTTGTAGTACTAATATCTATAGTGGGCATGGCTTAGGGATAACTTGGAGTAACTAGTCGATGTCTCCTCATCGTTTCAGTCCCATTTGCACACCCGAAGCTTCGAATGGAGCTCCGCAACATAGAATTTCTGCGCTTTCGTGACTACAAGGTCTCGTCCATTCAAAACTTGAATCTGTGCAAATGAATGTTCTAGGCTATGATGGGGTTTGTAGGGGATCCGGTTGTGGCTATGCGAAGAATTGCTTCTTTAGGTTAGGTTTTAAATTGCTTGAGTGGCTTGTAATATACGTTTATGGACATTATTTTAATCTTGGAATAACCATTTTGCAGTTTCATTCATGGTATCTCTATAGGGTTACCTTCTACCTTTGTTAATAATTTATTTGGTTGTTTGAGCTCTGGTGAACCTTGCGATAAAGGTCTCCCTTGGCATGATTTTTTTCTTATTCAAATGATTAACAAGAGATGGCCACCACTACACGTACAAGTAAAGAAATTTTTTTCTCAAACACGTAGTTTTATTCATTCAAACCCTAAGACAAATTCTTAATGAAATTGTGTTTTTTAACCATTTTCTTTATGTGACTAAAGGTTCAAGGTTGTAATACCCTGTCCTTCTCCATGAAAGATAATGATTTTTGTTTGAAGTTCTTCTTTCCTCTTTTTCTTGAGGTTATACTCTATGTTCTTTCTAAGAATTTCTAATTTTTTTCTCATCCCCCCTCACATGTATGTTGTTTTAGGAATAAGTACCCTTAGTGTAGTGGTAGTGGTCTCTTATATTGGATTGTCTATGATTCTTACTCATGGCTTGCATCTTACCTAGGTTTTTACATATTTTTATTATCTTCCAAGATACTCACCATGTTACACAAGACTATTTCAGGGTTCTTTGGTGCTTATGGTTTTAATAGGAGTAAAATGAATTATTGATTGAATGCTCTACTATTTTTGAGCTTCTAAGAAGTTTTACAGATGGATATATATATTTTTTCCTTGCATGCTTATTGTAGTAGGGATGCGTGGCCCTAAGGGTTAGAGTATCATCACTATAACTGTAGTTTTTTAAAATAAAAACATAGATTCTTCTAGTTTTCCCATCAAGAATTAGTATGATACTTTCTTGTAATTTTGATTAAACTAGGTTTTCCTTAAAAACCTACCCATATTTGTATAATAGTGTTAGCATTCTTTGCTTTCTTACATGGTAGGATTTCCTTTCGAAAAGGGTGTTGATATTCACAATTTGTGAAAACACTCAAATATATCTTTAAGAGATATTACTATGGTTTATTAAATTCTACGGACTCTCTATCAAAATGTTTTATTTATCAAACTTTATACCATTTATGTTTTATTTCCAAATTATTTGAATTAAATGATTTTGTAAAAGAAAAAAAAAAGAGTTACATTTATATATTTCACAAAGTATAGTTTATCACATCTCATTTATTAAGTTACTATAGCAGTGTTTTCCTTTGTTATTCCAAGTTATGTAATATATATTATATATAATGAAAATATATGTGCATGTTATATTTTTATTTTATATATTCTTTAGACTAGATTTCTTGGCGATGCCTATCATTGGATCAATTAATTCTTTGTAGGTCCTAATTATCCTTGAGCTCATGATTGTTGCCACCCACATAGGTAGATATAACTCCTATTGATAAGAATCCTGAGGAAATTAACCTATTTCACCATTTTAAACTTACTCCTATACAAATATAAGTATATTTATATATGAATAATGTTAATGTATAAATTTTCTATTGTTATCATCATTCTTTCCTTACGAGATAAAAACAATATCATACCACCATGGTCAGTTAGGGTAACCTAATATTTAACATAGCATTTACATGTAGACATATTTTTCTTTTCCTTCCAACTGATAATTTGTTCTTAGAAATTTTCTGAGTTTAAGGTTTATCATGCTTGTCCATCAATTGCTCCTAACAAAATATTTAAATTACTTCGAAGTTGCAAAAATTCTTGTCACTTGTTGCAAGTTAGGAAAATACGTACCAATTTCAACACTTATAAACTTGTATCTTACAAACCCATATCATTTTAACCAAATATTCAATCATAGAATCATATTTCCTAGTTTACTTTCTTATTGTAGATCAGTTCCCATTTTGCTTTTCAAAAGTTTTTAAAGTTAGTTATTAAACGATAATTGAAACTTTATCAGAACAGTTATGTAATGTTATTCCTAGGAATGTATTAAGTGCACTCATGCTCCTCCCATATGTAAGAATTTTTTACAGTGACTTACCCCCAAGATCTACTCCTCTTTCTTAGATAAACAATCAAGGAAATTTTCAAAATCTCTTCTCCTAAAACTTATGGCAGTGTTCTTCTCAAATTCCCATGTCTTAAACAGTCTCTCTTCCACTAGTTATACTTACAAGAAAATGTCATTCTCTCCCATAGTGCACCTACTTATATTACAGTTCATGACATTGTCTCACTAATGAATTCTATTGGAGGTTTGTATTTGCCAAATTGTACTGAATAATAGCAACCAAATAATTTTCCTTCTTTTTTTTCATGCCCTCTTATTGGCAATAAATAATTGCAATTGTTTCCTGATATTTAGGGGTTAAGTTCCACATCATAGCCCTTAAAACATTACCAAGAATGTCAACACAATGAAATAATTTCTTTTTCCATTATTAAAGTGAATATTTACATCAAAAAGTCATATCCTTAGCATTTTTAAGTTTTTCTGGCTATATTTAGATGAAAAAGTCATAAATATTTATCCAAGGGTGTTACATATCCCCTCCCCCTAAAAGCATAATTGTGCTCTATGTTTCATATTCCATCCTTTTTTGGAATAACATAGGAAAATCATTCCTCATTTCTTCCTCCATTTCTTAGGTGGCATCCTGAGGCCCAAATTGGTTCCATTTCATGTTACCATAACAAATGGTTCTATTGTGAAGAGTAGTTTTCCAATGATCATGAATTTGTAAAGGTTCATCCTAGAACTCTTCTTCAAGTTTGACCTATACAACATATGAATTAATTATATGTGTAGGATCATATATATATTTATTTGAATGAGAGAAATGAAATAAATTACGAATTCTAACATGAGCTAGTAGTCCCAGCTGGTATGCAACTAGCCTTACCTGGGCAATATTTCAAATGGCCCACAAAACCAATGAGATAATTTACAACAAATTCAGAAATTCAAGGAACTCTTCTTTTGCCAAATTTTCAAAAAAACATGCTCCCAAACATGAAACTTCCTTAGGGGTTATTTTCGAGTCATCATGTATTTTCTATATATCCTTTGCCTCTTTCAAATTTTGTATTGTTTTTCTTATCACTTTCTCCACCTCTTATAAAAAATATTGTTCCAATTCCAGTCTATCCTCAAGTGGACTCAAACTTAGAGGAATATGAGAATTTATCACATAGATAGCCTTGAAGGGACTCATTTTGAGTGTTTCCTGATAACCTTGTTATAGGAAAAATCTCTCAAGTGTAGAAAATCCTCCCATTTTGCAAGCAGGTTGATTATGTAAATGGATAGCATGTCCTCAAGAACCTAATTAAATATTTTTGTTTGTCAATCGGTCTATTGATTTTAAACACTTCTATAGTTTAGTTGTGCACCCATTCTAGTAAATAGCAACCTACAAAAATTTGAGGTGAACCTTGGATCCCTATCTGATATAACTATTCTAGGTATACCATGAAGCCTGAATATTTCCTTCATGAATATTTCAACCATTTGTGGACCCTTATACGTAAATTGCACAAGAATAAAATGATCTGCATTTGTTATTTTATCAACTACCACCATAATGGAATCATGCTACTTCCATGTTTGGGAAAAACCAATAATAATATCTAGGGAGATCACTTTGCATTTCCACTCTGGTATAGGTAAGGGGTTCAATAGATCAACGAGGTGCTAAAGTTGTATTATCACCTGCTAAAATTCTTGACAACTAGCTAGATATTTGTCAACTTCCTTCTTCATACCAAGCCAAAAGAACTTTTTCCTAAGGGCTTTAATCATATTTTGATACCTGAGGTGACTTTAGAAGGGTCTATTATGAGATTCATCAAATATCAATATTTTAATTTTTTCTTGGTCTAGAATATAAGAAGTGTTTTTATATGTCAATATCCTTCTTTTACTAATTTCATAACTAGCGCATTTATCTTCACTAGATTTGATTTTCACATCTTCAAAAATATTATTATATTTTTGATTTGTTGGTGATACTTTTTTAATCTACTCTAAGAAGTATGTTTTTGTCTAACTTATTATTATTTCATATGCTTAATTTTATAATAACCCTTAAACACTTAGTAGAATTGGAGGCAAACATTAGAATGATAGAGCAACAAGCTTACCAAGGAGAGCTTGGAATTAAAGTATCCAATCGCTCTGTGTCAAAGCTCAATAGGTAAATAGATTGAACTCATTTCCCTTAGTGTCATATAATAAATCCTAAACTCATAATGACTAATGGGAAAATCTATTACATGGAAATTCTAGTAGAAGATACAGTCATGTAAGGGGAATGATGTTGAAGCCCAATGACAAGCTGACGAACCTAAAAGAAAAAAATGATCAGGGATCATACAATATATATAAGCATGAGACTTACTAAATAAAACAAGATATATAGTTGGTGGATCATATTTTTGTAAAGAATTCTCAGAAGAAATCCTCTAACAAGGAGGAAATGATCTATAATAATATTCATTGAATCATCTATCATAGTACATAATTCATTGTAGACATAAGAGCTCCCACCACACAAAAAATTCGTAATAGCAGTCAAACCCTAGAAACCTTAGCATAGAGGCTTGTCTCCATCAATGGATAGAGAAAATGGTTATGTCTATTCAAAATTATCAACGTGGTTACCATAAAAAACCAACACAACACATAGTGTCGAACTAACCAGGGAAGACCACACCTGGGTATTTAAGTGTAGGAGGGATAAAATTGTTGTACATGAGATACCCCGACCTTTGTTTTTCCACCCTTCTTCATAAACCTTTTTCTTATTATTTATTTTTCTTCATAACTCTTCGAGGCTCCAAGGGATGAATGCATTATGTGTAATACGTAGCAGCGAATACCTGCTTAAGATGGGGTGGTTCAACCCTACACCCTAAAACCTAAACCTAACCCTTACCTAAACCCCAAACCCTAAAACCCTAAACCCCAAATCCTAAACACTAAACCATAAGCATTTTATAACATTTTAAAATTTTTATGTAATTTTTATTTAAGGGTCGATTAAAATAATTACTAAGGTATTATAAACCTGAAACCATGAACCCTAAACCCTAAACAAAAAATCTTAAAACTTGTAAACACTAAACCCTAAAACCTAAACCCAAAACCATAAATCCTAAACCCTAAATTCTAAACCCTAAACCTAAGCATTTTATAACAATTTTAAAAATGTTTTGTAACTTTTATTTAAGTGTTTACTAAAACCAATTACTAAGTGCTATAAACCCTAAACCCTAAGTATTTTATAACATTTTAAAAAGTGTTTTGTAACTTTTATTTAAATGTTTATTAAAAGAATTTACTAAAGTGATATAATCCCTAAACCCTAAACCCTATAGCCTAAACCCTATACACTAAGAATTTCATATCATTTTGAAAAGTGTTTTGTAAATTTTATTTAGGTGTTTATTAAAAGTATTTACTAAATTTTTATAAACCCTACCACGTAAAACCTAAGGCCTAAACCAAAAAACCCTAAACCCTAAACCTTACACCCAAAAACCTAAACTCTAAACCCCAAACTGTAAACCCTAAACCTTAAATACTAAGCATTTTATAACATTTTAAAATGTTTTTTTTAAATTTGATTAAAGTCTTTACTAAAATCTTTTACGAAAGTGTTATAAACCTTAATTTCAAAACCCTAAACCCTAAACCTTAAATCCCAAACAATAAGCCTCAAACCCTTAACCCTAAACTATAAAGACTAAGCATTAAATAACATTTTAAAAAGTAGTCCATAACTTTTATTTAAGTTTTATATAAAACTATTTACTCAGTTTAATAAACCCAACCCTAACGCATAAACCAAACCCGAAACCCTAAAGCCTAAAGCGAAAGCATAACCCCAAATCCTAAAGCATTTTGTAACTTTTATTTAAGTGTTTCTTAAAATAATTGACTAAAGTGCTATAAACCCTAAAACCTAAACCTAACCCTTAAACCAAACAAATCAAACCCAAAACCAAAAAACCCTAAAATTTAAATAGTTTAAAAAGTGTTTTGGAACTTCTAATTTAAGTCTCTTTATTAAAACCATCTACTAAGGTCTTATAAACCTTAAACCCTCAATCCCAAAGGAAAAACTGTAGATACTAAACCCTAGGCATTTTATATGATTATAAAGGAATTTTGTAACTTTTATTTAAGCATTGATTACAACCATTTACTAAAGTCTTATAAACCATAAACCCTAAACGCTAAACCACTCTAAACCCTAAACCCTAAACCCCAAACATTAAATGCTAAACCCTGAACCATAATCATTATATAACATTTTAAAAATCATTTTGTAACTTTTATTAAAGTGTTTATTAAAATAATCTACTAAAGCATTATAATCCCTAAACACTAAACCCTAAACTCTAAAGCCTAAACCCAAAACCTAAACCCTAAACATTAAATCCTAACTCTAATATTTTATAACAATTGAAAGTGCTTTCTACTTTTCTAAATATTATTAAAATCATTTACTAAAACCTTATAATGTAAACGTTAAACCTAAATGCCAAATCCTAAACCCTAAGAATTTTATAACATTTTAAAAAGAGTTTTTAACTTTTATTTAAGTATTTATTAAAAGAATTTACTAAATCCTTATAAACCCTAAATCCTAAAACATGAATGCTAAACCCTAAACCCCAAACCCCGAACACCAAACCCTAAATACTAATCATTTTATAACATTTTAAAAAGCATTTTGTAACTTTCATTTAAGTGCTTATTAAAAGCTTTTTCTAAAGTGTTATAAACCCTAATCCCTAAACCCTAAAATCTAAACCCAAAACCCAAAACCCTAAACCTAGTCTTTTATAACATTTTGAAAAGTGTTTTGTAACTTTTATTTAACTTTTTATTAAAATAATTTACAAAATTGTTATAAACCCTAAAACCTAAGCCCTGAACCGTAAAGCCCAAACCCTATACCTTATACCCTAAACCTTAATCATTTTCAAACATTTTAAAAAATGTTTTGTAGCTTTTATTTAAGTGTTAATTAAAATAATTCACTAAAGTGTTATAAAACCTAAACCCTAAGCCCCAAACATTACAGTTGAAACCCTAAAACCGAAATCATAATGTATTTTATACATTTAAAAGCGTGTCTAAATTTATTTAGGTGTGTATTAAAAGGATTTAGTAAAATGTTATAACCCTAAACCTAAATTCTAGAATTTTACAAAATTTTAAAAAGTTTTCTGTAAATTTATTTAAGTGTTTATTAAAAGCATTTACTAAAGTGTTATAAACTTAAACCATAAACTTGAAACCCAAAACCCTAACAGCCCAAACCTAAAAACCAAACCTAAATCCCTTTTAAAAACATTTTAAAAGCATTAAAACTTTTTTAAGTGTTTACTAAATAATTTACTATGTGTTATAAATCCTAAACCCTAAACACTAAACCATAAACCCTAAACCTGAACCTTAAACACTAATTTTATTTTAATATTTTAAAATGTTTTTTGTAACTTTAGTGTTATAAATCCTAAATGATAGACCCTAAACCATAAACCCTAAACCATAAACCCTAAACCCGAAACCCTAAATCCCAAATCTTAAACCCCAAACGGTAAACTCTAAACACTAAGAATTTTATAACATTTTAGAAATCATTTCATAACTTTTATTTAAGTGTTTATTAACAGAATTTACTAAAGTGTTATAAAACCTAAACCCTAAACACCAAACCCCAAAACCTAAAATCATTTACTAAGGTCTTATAAACCCTAAAACCTAAAGCCTAAAGCTTGAAAGCATTTACTAAGGTCTTATAAATTCTAAACCCTAAACTCCAAAACCTAAACCCTAAATCCTAAGCCCTAAACCCCAAACCCTAAAACCTAAGGATTTTATAACATTTCAAAATGTGTTTTGTAACTTTTATTTAAGTGTTTACTAAAACCATATTCTAATGTGTAATAAACCCTAAACTCCTAATCCCTAAATCCTTAACCATAAACCCCAAACCCTAAACCCTAAAAAACCCTAAACCCCAAAAGCCACAAGAAACCCTAAACCCTAAACCAAAAGCACTTTATAACATTTCAAACCCCAAACCCCAAACCCTAAGTATTTGATAACGTTTTAATAAACATTTGTAACTTTTTTTAAGTGTCTATTTAAAGAATTTACTAAATTGTTATAAACTGTCAACCCTAGTCATTTCATTACAGTTTAGAAAGGGTTTTATGACATTTTAAAACCCTAAACCCTAAACATTTTATAAAATTTCAATAATCATTTTGTAACTTTTCTTAAGTGTTTATTAAAAGAATTTACTAAAGTGTTATAAACCCTAAAGCCTAAAACATACAGCCTAAGAATTTTTATAAAATTTTAACAAGAGTTTTGTAACTTTTATTGAAGTATTTATTAAAAGAATTTACTAAAGTGTCCCTCAAACCTAAACCCTAAGAATTTTATAACTTTTTAGCAACTGTTTTGTAACTTTTTTATAAGTGTTTATTAAAAGGATTACTAAAGTTTTATAAACCGTAAACTTTAAACTTTAAACCCTAAGCATTTTATAACATTTTAAACTCTAAACCCTGAGCATTTTATAACATTTCAAAAAGTGTTTTGTAAGCTTTTTTTTATGTTTTTATTAAAAGAATTTATTGAAGTGTTATAAGACCTAAAACCTAAACCCTATCCCTAAATGCTAAGAATTTTATAACATTTTAAAATACATTTTTGTAACTTTTTAAAGTTTCTATTAAAAGCATTTAATAAAGTGTTATAACCCTAAACCCTAAACCCTAAGCATTTTGTAACATTTTAACAAGAGTTTTGTAACTTTTATTTATGTTTTTATCAAAATAATTTACTAAAGTGTTATAAACCCTATTAAAGCCATAATATAAGTATTAATAAATAACAACAATTTTTTTTATATTAATCAATATAGAATATATTAATATTAATCTTAATATATTAATACTAGTATAATATATAGTAAATATATTGTTAATATATCAATATTAGTATTATCATAAGTGTGGATGATCATAGCATGCACCAGGAATAAAAGAACTTCTTTCTTCGAGAGTGCAATACTTGGAGTTTATTTTGAATCAAGACATGTTGAGGAGAATTAAAGTTTGGATCCTCTTTTAGAGATCACAAAACCATGTAACGAGGACTGCTTCAAATGTGGATCCTAACCTTAAAGACCATGCCACCTTGGAGGTGGCTTCAAACCACCACATGACACTTCTACATGTTCACTAGAGTATCTTGATGTGGATATAACATAATAAATTATATTAGGTTGTTGCCCACTTTTTCCATCTCCTATTATTCTCCTAACTGACCTATCCTATAAAATTTGGAGAGTCTCCTCATTCTCACAACTTAGTCACTAGATCATCCATATATTCTTCATGTAATCATATTGTAGCCCTTTTTTTTGTAATGTGAGGGTTAAAGCTTGAGTGGGCTATTAGGAACTAGGGCTTGTGTATGATAAAATTAAGATATGAAACTATAGAAAATAACTAGAGCATTTAATTCTAATGGAGCTCACATCATGCAAGTTTAGATAAATCTCGTTTAATGTTTAGGGTTTATAAAACTTTACTAAAAGCTTTTAATAAACACTTAAAAAAGGCTAGAAAACAATTTTTAAAATGTTATTACATGATTAGGGTTGAGGTTTTAGGGTTTGGGGTTTATGGTTTATGGTTTAGGGCTTAGGTTTTATAACACGTTAGTAAATTCTTTTAATAAACACTTAAATAAAAGTTACAAAATCATTTTTAATTGATCATAAAATGTTTAGGTTTTAGGGTTTGGTGTTTTGGGTTTAGGGTTTAGTTTTTAGTGTTTAGGGTTTAGGGTTTATAACACTTTAGTAAATTATTTTAATAAACACTTAAATAAAAGTTACAAAACGCTTGTTAAAATGTTATAAAATTCTTAGGTTTAGGGTTTAGGGTTATAAGACTTTGTTAAATGCTTAAAAATGTTACAAAAACATATCTTTAAATGTTATAAAATTCTTAGTGCTTAGGGATAGGGTTTATGGTTTAGGGATTGGGATTTATGACCCTTTTACATATTCTTCTAATAAGAACATAAAAAAGTTACTAAATGCTTGTTAAAATGTTATAAAATGCTTAGGCTTTAGGGTTTCGGGTTTATAACACTTTAGTAAATGCTTTTAATAAAAACTTAAAAAAAGTAAGAAAAATCTTATTAAAATGTTATAATATACTTAGGGTTTAGAGTTTAGGCTTTAGGGTTTAGGGTTTTGGGTTTAAAATGTTATAAAATATTTAAGATTTAGGATTTAGGTTTTATAACATTTTAGTAAATGCTTTTAATAAACACTTCAAAAAAATTTACCAAAATCATGTTAAAATGTCATTAAATGCTTAGGGTTTAGGTTTGGGGTTTATGGTTTAGGGTTTACGTTTTGGGGTTTAGGGTTTACGCTTTTGTGTTTAGGGTTTAGGATATTGTGTTTATTGTTTAGTGTTTATAACATTTTTGTAAATTCTTTTAATACACACTTAGATAAAATCTACAAAATTCTTCTTAAACTGTTATAAAATTCTTAGGGTTTATGGTTTAGGGTTTAGGGCTTGGATTTAAGGTTTGGTTTTGGGTTTGGGTTTTAGGGTGTATGGTTAAAGGTTTATAACAATTTAGTAAATTATATTAATAAACACTTAAATAAATGTTACAAATCACTTTTTTAAATGTTATAAAATGCTTAGGGTTTTAGGTTTAGTTTAAAGGGTTTAGGTTTTATTGTTTAGTGCTTAGGGTTTAGGTATTGGGGTTTAGGGTTTATAAGACTTTATTAAGATCATCTAATAAACACTTAAAAAACCTTACAAAATAATTTTTAAAATTTTGTTAAATGATTAGGGTTTAGGGTTTAGGGTTTATTGTTTAGAGTTTAGGGTTTAGGGCTTAGGTTTTATAACACCTTAGTAAATTATTTGAATAAACACTTAAATAAAATTTACAAAATTATTTTTAATAGATCATAAAATGATTAGGTTCTAGGTTTTGGGGTTTGGGGTTTAGGTTTAGTGTTTAGGGTTTTATGGTTTAGGTTTAGGGTTATAACACTTTATTAAATTATTTAAATAAACACTTAAAAAAGTTACAAAAAATTATTTTAAAATGTTATAAAATTCTTAGTGTTTAGGGAAAGGGTTTATGGTTTAGGGTCTTGGATTTATAACAATTTTGATAAATTCTTTTAATAAGAAGATAAAATAAAGTTACAAAATAGTTGTTAAAATGTTATAAAATGCTTAGTCTTTAGGGTTTAGGATTTAAAATTCTATAAAATGCTCATGGTTTAGGGTGTAGGGTTTATAACATTTTAGTAAATGCTTTTAATAAACACTTTAAAAAATTAAGAGAACGCTTGTTAAAATGTTATAAAATACATTGCTTTTAGAGTTTAGGGTTTAGGGTTTAGGGTTTTGGGTTTAAAATGTTATAAAATGCTTACGATTTAGGATTTAGGGTTTATAACATTTTAGTAAATGCTTTTAATAAACACTTCAAAAAATTTACAAAAATCTTGCTAAAATGACATTGAATGCTTAGCGTTTAGGTTTAGCATTTAAAATGTTATAAAATGCTTAAGGTTTAGGGTTTAGGGTTCACAAGAATTTAGTAAAAAAAAATTATAAACACTTAAAAAAAGTTAAAAAATGCTTTTTAAAATGTTATAAAATGATTAGTGTTTATGGTTTATGGTTTAGTTCTTATAACACTTCAATAAATTCTTTTAATAAACACTTAAAAAAAGTTAAAAAACACTTTTTAAAATGTTATAAAATGCTCAAGGTTTAGGATTTAAAATGTTATAAAATGCTTAGGGTTTATAGTTTATGGTTTAGGGATTATTAAACTTTAGAAATCCTTTTATTAAACACTTAGAAAAAAGTTACAAAACACTTGCTAGGAAGTTATAAAATGCTTAGGGTTTAGGTTTGAGGGACACTTTAGTAAATTCTTTTAATAAACACTTCAATTTTTTTTACAAAATCTTGTTAAAATTTTATAAAAATTCTTAGGGTGTATGTTTTAGGGTTTAGGGTTTATAACACTTTAGTAAATGCTTTTAATTAAAACTTAAAAAATTCACAAATAGCTTATTAAAATGTTATAAAATGTTTAGGGTTTATGGTTTTAAAATGTTACAAAACACTTTCTAAATTGTAATAAAATTCTTAGGGTTCAGGGTTTATAACAATTTAGTAGATTCTTTAAATAAACACTTTAAAAAAAGTTACAAACACTTTCCAAAATGTTATAAAATACCTAGGGTTTAGGGTTTGTGGTTTAAAATGTTATAAAGTGCTTTTGGTTTAGCGTTTAGGGATGTTATGGTTTATGGGTTTTTAGGGTTTTTAGGGTTTAGGGCTTTTTAGGTTTTAGGGTTTGGGGTTTAAGGTTAAGGGTTTATGTATTAGGGGTTTAGGGTTTATAGCACTTTATTAAATGGTTTTAGTAAACAATTAAAGAAAAGTTACAACACACTTTCTAAAATGTTATAAAATCCTTAGGTTTTAGGGTTTCGGGTTTAGGGCTTAGGCTTTAGGGTTTAGGTTTTGGAGGTTAGGGTTTAGAGTTTATAAGACCCTAGGAAATTCTTTCAAGCTTTAGGCTTTAGGGTTTACAGTTCATAAGACCTTAGTAAATGATTTTAGGGTTTATGGTTTGGGGTTTAGGGCTTTGGTTTTATAAAATTTTAGTAAATTCTTTTAATAAACACTTAAATAAAAGTTACAAAATGATTTCTAAAATGTTATAAAATTCTTAGTGTTTAGGGTTTACTATTTGGGGGTCAGGGTTTGGGATTTAGGGTTTAGGGTTTGGGGTTTAGGGTTTAGGTTTTATAACACCTTAGTAAATTAATTTTAATCAACACTTAAACAAAAGCTACAAAATATTTTAATAGATCATAAAATTCTTAGGTTTTAGGGTTTGGTTTTTTGGGTTTAGGTTTTAGTGTTTAGGGTTTATAACACTTTAGTAAATTATTTTAATAAAAACTTAAATAAATGTTACAAAACTCTTGTTAAAATGGTACAAAATGCTTAGGGTTTAGGGTTGAGGGTTATAACACTTTATTTAATGCTTTTAATAAACACTTAAAAAAGATACAAAAATGTATTTTAAAATTTTGTAAAATTGTTAGCGTTTATGCATAGGTTTTATGGTTTAGGGTTTTGGATTTATGGCACTTTGATAAATTATTTTAATAAGAACAGAAAAAAAGTTACAAAATGCTTGTGAAAATGTTATAAAATGCTTAGGGTGGGTTTAGGATTTAAAATTCTATAAAATTCTCATGGTTTAGGGTTTAGGCTTTATAACACTTTAGTAAATGCTTTTAATAAACATTTAAAAAAATTAAGAAAATGCTTGTTAAAATGTTATAAAATACGTTGGGTTTAGAGTTTAGGCTTTAGGGTTTAAGGTTTTGGGTTTAAAATATTATAAAATTCTTACAATTTAGGATTTAGGGTTTATAACATTTTAGTAAATGCTTTTAATAAACACTTCAAAAAAGTTACAAAAGTCTGGTTAAAATGTCATTGAATGCTTAGTGTTTAGGTTTAGGGTTTAAAATGTTATAAAATACTGAAGGTTTAGGGTTTAGGGTTCACAAGACTCTAGTAAATGCTTTTTATAAATACTTGAAAAAAGTTAAAAAACACTGCTTAAAATGTTATAAAATGCTTAGTGTTTAAGGTTTAGGTTTTAGGTCTTATAACACTTTAATAAATTCTTTTAATAAACACTTAGAAAATTTTTACGAAACACTTGCTAAAAAGTCATAAAATGATTTGGGTTTAGGTTTGAGGGACACTTTAGTAAATTCTTTTAATAATCACTTTAAAAAAAATTACAAAACCCTTGCTAAAATTTTATAAAATTCATAGGGTGTATGTTAGGGTTTAGGGTTTTGAAATGTTAAAAAATGCTTTCTAAATTGCAATAAAATTGTTAGGGATCATGGTTTATAACAATTTAGTAAATTCTTTTAATAAATACTTATAAAATGTTACAAAACACTTATTAAAATGTTATAGAATGTTTAGGGTTTAGGGTTTTAAAATGTTACAAAACGCTTTTTAAATTGTCATAAAATTCTTAGGAATGAGGGTTTATAACACTTTAGTAAATGCTATTAATAAACACTTAAGAGAAGTTACAAAATGATTATTAAAATGTTATAAAATGTTTAGGGTTTAGGGTTGTTACAAAAAAAATTCTAAATTAGAATAAAATTCTTAGGGTTCAAGGTTTATAACAATTTAGTAAATTCTTTAAATAAAGACTTGAAAAAAACTTTTAAACGCTTGTTAAAATGTTATAAAATACTAAGGGTTTAGGGTTTGGGGTTTAAAATGTTATAAAGTGCTTTTGGTTTAGGGTTTAGGGTATTTTAGTGTTTAGGGATTTTATGGTTTATGGTTTTTTTAGGGGTTTTTAGGGTTTAGGGTTTGGGGTTTAAGGTTAAGGGTTTAGGGATTAGGGGTTTAGGGTTTATAACACTTTAGTAAATTGTTTTAGTAAAAAATTAAATAATTGTTACAAAACATTTTTTAAAATGCTATAAACTTCTTAGGTTCCAGGGTTTGGGGTTTAGGGCTTAGGGTTTACGGTTTAGGTTTTCAAGTTTAGTGTTTAGAGTTTATAAGACCTTAGTAAATTCTTTCAAGCTTTATCCTTTAGGCTTTAGGGTTTATAAGACCTTAGTAAATGGTTTTAGGGTTTGGGGTTTGTGTAACATCCCCACAGTACTTACCATGCACATAAAAAAATCTGGTTAACTTGATGCAATTTGATTTGTAAATAATTATTTACACACCCTAAGGTATGACTAACCTTTCGCATAGCTAAAGGTATTAATACAATTGGGACACGTTATTGGTCATGGTGTATTTAAAAATGTAATGTATTTAATATGGTAACATATTAACGGGCGGAGTTCGTTCATTAAACTAAACTTTAACCCCTTTATTATTGATACGACGTAGGGACTGATATTTACCAGCCCCCTACACAGCCAACCGTCGCTTAACCCTTAAGCATTTACTCTCCTGAACGAAGGAGGAGACAGCTGGTCCGCCTCGGGATTTCCTCTATCGACCTGGATTATAGTATCAGAAAGCACTTGGAAGAGATAAAAAATGTTGCAGTCTAGCCGTGGCCACCTCGAGATCACAGTTATGATCTACGGTGGTCATTACCCATCCTTAATTGGACGGTCGACCGATTTCCAGCTATGGGGTTGCTTTTAGGGTTTGCGTTATTTGTTTCCTCAGATTCATTCTGCGGTTGTTCATTATCCCGCCCGTGACTATACTCCTTCACTCCTCTTTGCTGGCATTAATGGTGGCACCTTTTTTCACTGTTGTGCCCGGGGACTGCAACTATCCTTGGCGCTCGTTGTCTATCGAAGCATTGGGGGTAGTACTTTTCTTGTTTCTCCAATTTTAAATAAGGAATTTGTGCAGATTTTATTGAACTCGCCTGTTGTTTGCTTTTCACTTAAACTGGTTGTATCTTTGACAGGGGGTTCGAGGGATTCTCTGCGGTCTAAAGTTTAACTCCCGATAACTATCTCACAGGTAAGCCAGCACCCTCTTAGCGTAGAACTCATATTTGTAATTGTTATCGAATTGAAGTTAATTTCTCCCTTTTTCCTGTCACGCGACTTTCACCCTACTCTGTTGGGAGTTAAGTCCTTATGGTTTATTCGCCTGAGGGTGCCGTCCTTAGCTTGAAGCCAGGGTACCACCCTCATGGTGGCAACGGTGTTTATCGTGCCTGAAACAGAGCTCATAGACTATGTATTATCTCCATGTTTCGTCTTCTGAATTGTTGTTCTATTGTAAATGGTTTATTCGACCCTCCGCTGTGGATGGCTTGGTCAATGCGCCACGAACCATTGGCATGAATGAACCTCTGTATTGGAACACTGCTATAACACATTGAATGATCATGACTCTGTTTTTCAAGAGCATGTGAAGTTTCTAGCTATACTACTTCTGAAGTGATAATACTGTAATTTCCAGTTTACCCTTGACCCGAGGTTTCAGCATAGATTTTTAATCTTATTGTTTTGTTGGATTCAACTCTGGAAAGTTTGTTATTTGATATGTCGCTGTAACCCTTATTGTCCTATAAATGATTAATATCTGCTGATTATACAGTAATGATTTTATATTATTTCATCGTTTGTTTTGTTATGCGTATAACACACGGTTATGACCCTGACGGTCTTCATGGGTCTTCCGCCATGGTTATGGTTTTCTGTAAATACTTCCATTACAGTGTATAGGCATACTTATCGCATATCAATCTTTTCTTATTTGCATCACTTAGTACGAATATTACCTGGTTTACACATGTCTGAAATCTTTTCAAGTTTATCATTAGTTGTAGTCTCTTGTTATATAGTTGTTATATTCATATGATGTTATCCCTTTCGAGGATGAGACAATTTACAATTTATTAAGAAGGCATAGTCATTGCCATGGATATTCTGTCTTCTTTGTGATACAAATGCAATGATATTTACTCGACCGATCTCTCAGTTGATTGAACTACTGTGTACAGGCTATGTGCATACTGTTCTGGTCATTATTTAGGTGTATGTGTATATTTGGGTTAGAATATTCACTTGATGTCTTTCCTATCTGTCATTATATCACTCTTATATATGTCACGAATTTCTTTTATTTTATAATACGTCTCTGTTATCGAAGAAAATACAATTCTTAAATTTGGTTTTTGTATTCGATACTTCTTATTTGTCTACAGAGACCCTGTCTCCGATTTGTGTCACCCTTCCCAATAAGGTAGGGTTTATAATTTAGTTTTCTTGAATTTAGATCCTACAGGGACTCCACCGAGTCCACATAGAATCTTGCTCAGATTCTAATCATCCTTGCAGGACTCTATCTCAGAATTCTATTTAATGATTCAATGCGTTTCATATTTATATATATTTATATACATTTCATTGGTTTTCGTGTCAAAGCATTTACATATTGGTTTTCTTGAACAGTTTAGAACTATTTATCATATTAATCTAGATCCTGACCTACAGTCAGACAATATCTTTTACTAACACGAATGTCTCAAAGATCATAAAATGATAAATGTACTGTACTAACCTGCACCGCTGCCTTATAGTCCTCAGCACTGTTCCAGATTAAAGGAAAATACCTTATGGCTTGTTCTCCTCCCAAGCGTGAGATTATTCCACCAGACTAAATCTCCCCCCAAGCTCTCTTGCCAGATCGTCATCTTCAGCAAGATATTGCACCACTTGTGCCTGTGTTATCTGGTCCTTACCAGACTTAGCACCCTCTTTTCCTCTCCTTGCCTTCTCTCCCGTTTATTCCTTAACAACCCGGGTCTTTTCCTTTTTTCCCTTTTCTATGGGAATAGGAGAAACAGTTAGGGTTTTTCCCTGTTAACAACTGTTTCTTTTTATTTTTATTTTTATTTATCATCTGGCAAAGAAAAGAGAATAACTTCCTCATAAAAAGTTATTATGTATAATCATTCAATTTGTATTCAAATTTTGAATTAATAATACTCAATTCATTTTTCACAAAAGATAATAATCTTTGTTCCATAATTACTTACAATGGTAAAACAGAAGATTTATTCACATAAATTACTCGGTCATTACATCTCCTCCACTTGAGATTGGACACTATCTCGGTGTCTTTTAACCATGAACAGAGCTGGATATGTTCTTTTCATTAGCTCTTCATCCTCCCAAGTGGCTTCCTCAGGCCCATAATGTCGCCATTGTATCTTAACTTGGATAATAACTCGTTTCTGTAGCTACACTTCTCTCTGGTCGAGGATGCTCAGAGGTTCGACCAGAACCTCTCCTTCCGGTTCGACCTGCATTGCACAATTTCTAAAGTTAGTTTTCCTTCAGCATTAATTTCAATAGTCTTGCTGTCAAAATAATTAATACCTGAATATCCTGCCATTGGATTACATGCTTAGGGTCATAGACATATTTCTTCAGTTCCGAAACATGGAACACGTTGTGGACCCGAACGTGACATGGCAAGGCAAGCTGGTATGCCACTGGTCCAATCCTAGCCAAGATTTGGAAGGGTCCACAGTATCGAGGTGCCAATTTGGCACACCCGCTCCACTGTAAGGTACTTCTTTTAGCCTGAATTCTGATATAAACATGGTCCCCAACTTGGTACTCCTTGAATCTTCTTTTCTGATCAACAAAATTTTTCTGTCTGTCTTGAGCAGCCTTCAAATTTACGTGCACTCTCTTCACCATATCTTTCATTTCTTTAAGCATCTCAGGTCCCAAACTCAGTTTATCTTCAGGTCCTCCCCAGCTGGATGGTGTACGGCATTTCCGACCATACATGACCTCAAATGCGCTCATTTGCGTAGAGGTGTGATACCCATTATTATACGTGAATTCCACTAGATGTAGATATTCTTCCCACAGCGTTGGTTGTTGCATAACATACGCCCGTAGCATATCTTCCACCACTTGATTTATTCATTATGTTTGTCCATCGGTCTGAGGATGGTATGTTGTTCTGAAGTTTAATTGGGCTCCTAAATCAGCGAATAGTGTTCTCCAAAAGGTTGATGTGAACTTCACATTGCGATCGGAAATTATCATTTTTGGAAGCCCATGGAGTTTAAACACATTCTGCATAAAAACATGAGCAATCTGTGTAGCTTTATATGTGGATTGTATCGGTATAAAATGCGCAACTTTACTTAGCTTGTCTACTACAACCATAATGGAATCGTTGTTCTTTTTTGTCTTAGGTAATCCCGTGATGAAATCCATGGAAATGATCTCCCATTTCCATTCTAGAATAGGTAATGGTTGTAACAATCCTGCTGGATGCTGGTGTTCCACTTTAATCTGCTGGCATTCTAAACATCGTGCCAAATACTCAGTAATATTCTTCTTCATTCCTGGCCAAAAGTAATCTTTTCGGATCGCAGTAATCATTTTCTGGTATCTCGGGTGTCCTGCATAATGGCTGACATGGAATTCGTCCATAATCAGATTTTTAATTTTGTCTTGGTTGGGTACATATAATATTTGCTGGAAATATATCATTCCAGCATCATCTAACTCATAATCTGGTTGGCCTGCCGAGTTGGCAGCTTGTTGTAGTTGTTGTTTCAACTGCTGATATTCAGCATCTTGAATTGAGGTTTCCTTTACCATTTCCAAAATAGGACACTTCCACTCACTAATGGAGATTTCATACAAGTGTTGTATTTTCCGACTTAAAGCATCCACCACTCGGTTTTCTTTTCCTTCCAAATGTTTTATCTCAAAGTCAAAGCCGCTCAGGAAGTCTACCCACCGTGCTTTTCTAGCGTTTAAGGTGGGCTGGCTAAAATAGTTGGTTAAACTATGGTGTTCGGTGAGTAGCAAGAATTTCCTGCCCACAAGATAATGTCGCCACATTTTTAAGGCATGAATGATGACAGTCAATTCTAAATCATAAGCAGAATATTTATGTTCGTGCTCCTTTAACTTCTGAGACTTGTACGCAACCACCTTGCCTTCTTGCATTAAAACTCCACCTACTCCTTCTTTGCTCGCATTCGTACATTCTACGTAACCCTTATCAGGATCAACTATCCTCAAAATAGGTGCTGTTGTGAGTAGGTGTTTCAGTTGTTCAAAACTTTTCTGGCAGCTTGTGGTCCAATGAAATGCTTTTCCCTTTTTCTGCAATGAGGTAATGGGAAATGCTACTCT
Source organism: Pinus taeda (assembly GCA_000404065.3). Lineage (NCBI taxonomy): Eukaryota > Viridiplantae > Streptophyta > Pinopsida > Pinales > Pinaceae > Pinus > Pinus taeda. Next base: position 41,218 of record APFE031642913.1, read on the forward strand.
AGAAAAACCTTCCACAAACCTCCTATAATATCCATCCAGTCCCATGAAAGATCGAACATCTGCCACATCTTTCGGTACAGGCCACTCCATTATGGCCTTTATTTTCTCTGGGTCCACTACGATCCCATCCTTAGTAATTACATGACCCAAGTATTGGATCTCTTCTTTAAAGAAGTCACACTTACTAAACTTTGCGTATAGTTGGTGTTCTCGAAGGGTCTGTAACACCATTCTAAGATGCTCATGATGTTCCTCCATGGTACGAGAATATATTAACATATCATCAATAAATATCAGTACAAATCTGTCCAAATAGTGATGAAAAATGTTGTTCATTAAACACATGAACGTTGTGGGGGCATTGGTAAGTCCGAACGGCAAGACCACAAATTCATAATGACCGTATCTGGTTCTAAAAGCTGTTTTAGCGATATCTTCATCTTTAATTCGGATTTGATGGTAACCGGAACACAGATCAATCTTAGAGAGTACCGTCGCACCTTTCACTTGATCAAATAGTTCGTCGATCCGCAGTAAAGGATATTTATTCTTAATGGTCAACTTATTTAACTGTCGGTAATCAATACACATCTGGAGGGTTCCATCCTTTTTCTTGACAAACAACACTAGGGCTCCCCATGGGGACACACTAGGACGTATATAATTTTTGTCTAATAATTCTTGCAACTGCATTTTTAATTCTGTCAATTTGGGTACACTCATTCTATAGGGTGCCCGTGACACTGGTGCTGCTCCTGCAACCAACTCAATGGTAAAATCTATGTTCCTTCTTGGGGGTAACCCAGGAATTTCTTCTGGAAACACATCTGTGAATTCTTGGATTACAGGGATATTATTCAGAATAGCTGTTTTATCCTTAGAATCTGCATAACCCACCTGGATGGCATAGACCTGGCACCCTTTTCGAATACATTTTACAAGTTGGTTCGCTGTTATTGGTCGAACTTGCACAGGTCGTTTAATACCTTGCATTTCTTTTCTGTTCCCATGGTGATCTCTAAAGTAGATAATCTTGGTCTTACAATCAACTAATTACCAGTGTTTTTCCAGCCAATCCATACCAATTAAAATATCATAGGAGCCAAGGGGAAGCACGTTTAAGTCAGCCGTTACCGGCTGTCCGGCTATGGTGAAGGAGCAATCCTTAATTTTAGCTATCACTCGTCTTTTGGCTCCCGTAGCTAATTGCACCAGCCATGGGTTTTTAAACTTAACAGATTGTAAATTACAACGTTCCACTACTTTTGGGTTTACATAACTTAGTGTAGCCCCAGGATCAATTAAAACGGATACAGTAAGGTCTGAGATACTACCTTCGAATTCGAGCATGGCTGGTTGATATTCCGCCTGACGGTCTTCCAAAGCCGCATTAATCCTAGGTACACTGCTTCCTACCTCGCCGACTGTTGAGGCCTCGTGAATTTGGGATAACTGTTCAGTCCCCTTTCACTGAGGACAATTTTTGATGTAATAGGGTCCCCCACAACCCCATCATTGCACCGGGGGTCTTATTGTCCCTTCATTGTCCAAGCGTGCATGCTGTTCGCTGACTTTAGATTCATGGTTAGGCCTAAATTTGGATGTAGTTCTTGCTGGAATTCTGCTGTTTAGTCCTTTGCCATTTCCCTTACTCCCACTGCTACGATTTCCTTTGTTGTTTCCTATTGACTTAAAACTCTTTTTCTCATTCCATTTTCTGCCAGCTGCTTCCCCCTTTTGCTTGCTTTGCTGATAATATATTCTGGCCTTCCGAATCACCTCATCCATTGATTTTGGATTTTCAAATTCAATCCTTTCTCGCATGTAGGGTGGTAAGCTGCTAACAAATCTCTGTACTTTTGCTTTTTCTTCCCTTATATATGGCACATAGCGAAGCAAGGAAGTAAAATGGGTGCTGAACTCGTCCATAGTCTGCTGCCCCAAACGCAAATCATGGAACTCTCTTTCCTTTTCATTGTAGAAACGTTCAGTTAAATATCTCTCTTTAAAGTATTTTTGAAAGTTATCGCAAGTAATAGTCTGTTCAGTAACTCCTTTTACAATTTTCACTTCCTCCCACCATAAGGTGGCCTTTCCCTGTAGCTAAAAAATAGCCAATTGTGCTTTAAGATTTTGGTCATATTCATAGAGCTGGAAATACTTATTCATATTGATTAGCCATGCTTCAGCTGCTTCTTCTTGTTCTCCATCAAAATGTGGTGGTTTAATTTTGCGAAATTCCCCTTGTAGCTCTACCCTTTGTCTTTTCGAAGTTTGTTGTTCAATTACATTATCAGAACGTTCCTCGTGTTCCTCCGATCCTTCAGGGGGTATATGGTGGTTCTGTTCTTCCGAAATCCTCTGTTGCTCCATGCTAGGATTAGCTGGTACTTGATTCTGTCGATCAGACAAACTCTTCAGAATTCTTTCTTGCTCCATCGTCAGTCGAGCATTGTCTTCTCGTAGCCTTGCCATCTCATTTTTAAGTTCCTGTACGGTTTCCAGAATGGCTTGATTTGTAACTCTGGCCTCTTCCCCAAGTTGAACCCACAGTTCAGGATTATTTTCGGGGCCAGGTGCCCCCTGTCCCATCACAGGTCGTCGAGTTGTATTATCTGCTCTCCTCATGCTGCAAGTTCTCGAAACTCCTGATTCTGTACTTTATTCCAAACAAAATAAAAGAGTAATGATAAGGAAAGTTTATATATTA
>APFE031642913.1:47409-60316 GCA_000404065.3 Pinus taeda
TCTTCTTGTTCCCCATCAAAATGTGGTGGTTTAATTTTGTGAAATTCCCCTTGTAGCTCTACCCTTTGTCTTTTCAAAGTTTGTTGTTCAATTACATTATCAGAACGTTCCTCCTGTTCCTCCGATCCTTCAAGGGGTATATGGTAGTTCTATTCTTCCGACATCCTCTGTTTCTCCATGCTAGGATTAGCTGGTACTTGATTCTGTCGATCAGACAAACTCTTCAGAATTATTTCTTGCTCCATCGTCAGTCGGGCATTGTCTTCTCGTAGCCTTTCCATCTCATTTTTAAGTTCCTGTAAGGTTTCCAGAATGGCTTGATTTGTAACTCTGGCCTCTTCCCCAAGTTGAACCCACAGTTCAGGATTATTTTCAGGGCCAGGTGCCCCCTGTCCCATCACAGGTCGTCGAGTTGTATTATCTGCTCTCCTCATGCTGCAAGTTCTCGAAACTCCTGATTCTGTACTTTATTCCAAACAAAATAAAAGAGTAATGATAAGCAAAGTTTATATATTTAAATTTATTTATTTATTTTTTATTATTATTCCCCCACATGTCAATCTATCCTTACCCAGAGGCCTCAGTTCTGTAACTGGGCTCTGATACCACATGTAACATCCCCACAGTACTTACCATGCACATAAAAAAATCTGGTTAACTTTATGCAATTTGATTTGCAAATAATTATTTACACACCCTAAGGTATGACTAACCTTTCGCATAGCTAAAGGTATTAATACAATTGGGACCCGTTATCAGTCATGGTGTATTTAAAAATGTAATGTATTTAATATGGTAACATATTAACGGGCGGAGTTCATTCATTAAACTAAACTTTAACCCCTTTATTATTGATACGACGTAGGGACTGATATTTACCAGCCCCTACGCAGCCAACCGTCGCTTAACCCTTAAGCATTTACTCTCCTGAACGGAGGAGGAGACAGCTGGTCTGCCTCGGGATTTCCTCTATCGACCTGGATTATAGTATCTGAAAGCACTTGGAAGAGATAATAAATGTTGCAGTCCATCCGTGGCCACCTCGAGATCACGGTTATGATCTACGGTGGTCATTACCCATCCTTAATCGGACGGTCGGCCGATTGCCAGCTACAAGGTTGCTTTTCGGGTTTGCGTTATATGTTTCCTCAGTTTCATTCTACGGTTGTTCATTATCTCGCCCGTGACTATACTCCTTCGCTCCTCTTCACCGGCATCAATGGTGGCACCTTTGTTCACTGCTGTGCCCGGGGACTGTAACTATCCTTGGCACTCGTTGTCTATCGAAGCATTGTAGGTAGTACTTTTCTTGTTTCTCCAATTTTAAATAAGGAATTTGTGCAGATTTTATTGAACTCGCCTGCTGTTTGCTTTTCACTGAAACTAGTTGTATGTTTGATAGGGGGTTCGAGGGATTCTCTGCGGTCTAAAGTTTAACTCCCGAGAACTGTCTCTCAGGTAAGCCGACACCCTCTTAGCGTAGAACTCATATTTGTAATTGTTATCGAATTGAAGTTAATTTCTGGCGACTTTCACCCTGCTCTGTTGGGAGTTAAGTCATTATGGTTTATTCGCCTGCGGGTGCCGTCCTTAGCTTGAAGCCAGGGTACCGCCCTCATGGTGGCAACGGTGTTTACTGTGCCTGAAACAGAGCTCATAGACTATGTATTATCTCCATGTTTCGTCTTCTGAATTGTTGTTCTATTGTAAATGGTTTATTCAACCCTCCACTGTTGATGGCTTGGTCAATGAGCCACGAACCATTGGCATGAATGAACCTCTATATTGGAACACTGTTATAACACATTGAATGATCATGACTCTGTTTTTCAAGAGTATGTGAAGTTTCTAGCTATACTACTTCTGAAGTGATAATACTGTAATTTCCAGTTTATCCTTGACACGAGGTTTCACTATAGATTGTTAATCTTACTGTTTTGTTGGATTCAGCTCTGGAAAGTTTGTTATTTTATATGTCGTTGTAACCCTTATTGTCCTATAAATGATTAATATCTGCTGATTATACAGTAATGATTTTATATTATTTCATCGTTTGTTTTGTTATACGTATAACATACGGTTATGACCTTGACGGTCTTCATGGTCTTCCGCCGTGGTTGTGGTTGTCTGTAAATACTTCCATTACAGTGTATAGGCATACTTATCGCATATCAATCTTTTGTTATTTGCATCAGTTAGTACGAATATTACCTGGTTTACACATGTCTGAAATCATTTCAAGTTTATCATTAGTTGTAGTCTCTTGTTATATAGTTGTTATATTCATATGATGTTACCCCTTTCGAGGATGAGACAGTCTACAATTTATTAAGAAGGCATAGTCATTGCCATGGATATTCTGTCTTCTTTGTGGTAAAGATGCAATGATATTTACTCGACCGAGCTCTCGGTTGATTGAACTACTGTGTACAGGCTATGTGCATACTGTTTTGGTCATTATTTAGGTGTATGTGTATATTTGGGTTAGAATATTCACTTGATGTCTTTCCTATCTGTCATTATATCACTCTTATATATGTCACGAATTTCTTTTATTTTATAATATGTCTCTGTTATCGAATAAAATACAATTCGTAAATTTGGTTCTTGTACTCGATACTTCTTATTTGTCTACAGAGACCCTGTCTCCGATTTGTGTCACCCTTCCCAATAAGGTAGGATTTATAATTTAGTTTTCTTGAATTCAGATCCTACAGGGACTCCGCCGAGTCCACATAGAATCTTGCTGAGATTCTAATCGTCCATGCAGGACTCTATCTCAGAATTCTATTTAATGACTCAATGCGTTTCATATTTATATATATTTATATACATTTCATTGGTTTTCTTGTCAGAGCATTTACATATTGTTTTTCTTGTCAGAGCATTTACATATGGGTTTTCTTGAATACTTTAGAACTATTTATCATATTAATCTAGATCCTGACCTACAGTTAGACAATATCTTTTACTAACACGAATGTCTCTCAGATCATAAAATGATAACTGTACTGTACTGACCTGCACCGCTGCCTTATAGTCCTCAGCACTATTCCAGATTAAAGGAAAATACCTTATGGCTTGTTCTCCTCCCAAGCTTGAGATTAGTCCACCAGACTAAATCTGCCCCCAAGCTCTCTTGCCAGACCATCGTCTTCAGCAAGATATTGCACCACTTGTGCCTGTGCTATCTGGTCCTTACCAGACTTAGCACCCTCTTTTCCTCTCCTTGCCTTCTCTCCCGTTTGTTCCTTAACAACCCAAGTCTTTTCCTTTTTTCCCTTTTCTATGGGAATAGGAGAAATAGTTAGGGTTTTTCCCTGTTAACAACTCTTTCTTTTTATTTTTATTTTTATTTATCATCTGGCAAAGAAAAGAGAATAACTTCCTCATAAAAAGTTATTATGTATAATCATTCAATTTGTATTCAACTTTTGAATTAATAATACTCAATTCATTTTTCACAAAAGATAATAATCTATGTTCCATAATTACTTACAATGGTAAAACAGAAGATTTATTCACATAAATTACCCGGTCATTATATCTCCTCCCCCTGAGATTGGACATCGTCTCGGTGTCTTTTAACCACGAACAGAGCTGGATATGTTCTTTTCATTAGCTCTTCATCCTCCCAAGTGGCTTCCTCAGGCCCATAATGTCGCCATTGTATCTTAACTTGGGTAATAACTCGTTTCCATAGCTGCACTTCTTTCCAGTCGAGGATGCTCAGAGGTTCGACCAGAACCTCTCCTTCCTGTTCGACCTGCATTGCACAATTTCTAAAGTTAGTTTTCCTTCAGCATTAATTTCAATAGTCTTGCTGTAACAATAATTACTACCTGAATATCCTGCCATTGGATTACATGCTTAGGGTCATAGACATATTTCTTCAGTACCAAAACATGGAACACGTTGTGGATTCGAATGTGACTTGGCAAGGCAAGCTGGTATGCCACTGGTCCAATCCTAGCCAAGATTTGGAAGGGTCCACAGTATCGAGGTGCCAATTTGGCACACCCGCTCCACTGTAAGGTACTTCTTTTAGCCTGAATTCTGGTACAATTATGGTCCCCAACTTGGTACTCCTTGAATCTTCTTTTCCGATCAGCAAAATTTTTCTGTCTGTCTTGAGAAACCTTCAAATTTACACGCACTCTCTTCACCATATCTTCCATTTCTTTAAGCATCTCAGGTCCCAAACTCAGTTTATCTTTGGGTCCTCTCTAGCTAGATGGTGTACGACATTTCCGACCATACATGACCTCAAATGGGCTCATTGGCGTAGAGGTGTGACACCCATTATTATACGCGAATTCCACCAGATGTAGATATTCTTCCCACAGCATAGGTTGTTGCATAACATATGCCCGTAGCATATCTTCCACCACTTGGTTTACTCGTTCTATTTGTCCATCGGTCTGAGGATGGTATGCTGTGTTGAAGTTTAATTGGGTTCCCAAATCAGCGAATAGTGTTCTCCAAAAGGCTGATGTGAACTTCACATCACGATCGGAAATTATCGTTTTTGGAAGCCCATGGAGTTTAAACACATTCTGCATAAAAACATGAGCAATTTGTGTAGCTTTATACGTGGATTGTACCGGTATAAAATGTGCAGCTTTACTTAGATTGTCTACTACCACCATAATGGAATCGTTGTCCTTTTTTGTCTTAGGTAATCCCGTGATGAAATCCATGGAAATGATCTCCCATTTCCATTCCGGAATAGGTAATGGTTGTAACAATCCTGTTGGATGTTGGTGTTCCGCTTTAATCTGCTGGCATTCTAAACATCGTGCCAAATACTCAGCAATATTCTTCTTCATTCCTGGCCAAAAGTAATCTTCTCGGATGGCAGCAATCATTTTCTGGTATCCCGGGTGTCCCGCATAATGGATGATATGGAATTCATCCATAATCAGATTTTTAATTTTGTCTTGGTTGGGTACATATAATCTTTGCTAGAAATATATCATTCCAGCATCATCTAACTCATAATCTGGTTGGCCTGCCGAGTTGGCAGCTTGCTGTAGTTGCAGTTTCAACTGTTGATATTCAGCATCTTGAATTGAGGTTTCCTTTACCATTTCCAAAATAGGACGCTTCCACCCACTAATGGAGATTTCATACAAGTTTTGTATTTTTCGACTTAAAGCGTCCACCACTCGGTTTTCTTTTCCTTGCAAATGTTTTATCTCAAAGTCAAAGCCGCTCAGGAAGTCTACCCAACGTGCTTGTCTAGCGTTTAAGGTGGGCTCGCTGAAATAGTTGGTTAAACTATGGTGATCGGTGAGTAGCAAGAATTTCCTGCCCACAAGATAATGTCGCCACATTTTTAAGGCATGAATGACGACAGTCAATTCTAAATCATAAGCAGAGTATTTATGTTCATGCTCCTTTAACTTTCGAGACTCGTACGCAACCACCTTGCCTTCTTGCATTAAAACTCCACCTACTCCTTCTTTTCTCGCATCCGTACATACTACGTAATCCTTATCAGGATCAACTATCCTCAAAATAGGTGCTATGGTGAGTAGGTGTTTCAGTTGTTCAAAACTTTTCTGGCAGCTTGTGGTCTAATGAAATGATTTTCCCTTTTTCTGCAATGAGGTAATGGGAAATTCTACTCTAGAAAAACCTTCCACAAACCTCCTATAATATCCAGCCAGTCCCATGAAAGATCGAACATTTGCCACATCTTTCGGTACAGGCCACTCCATTATGGCCTTTATTTTCTCCGGGTCCACTGCGATCCCATCCTTAGTAATTACATGACCCAAGTATTGGATCTCTTCTTTAAAGAAGTCACACTTACTAAAATTTTCATATAGTTGGTGTTCTCGAAGGGTCTGTAACACCATTCTAAGATGCTCATAATGTTTCTCCATGGTACGAGAATATATTAATATATCATCAATAAATATCAGTATAAATCTGTCCAAATAGTGATGAAAGATGTTGTTCATTAAACACATGAACGTTGCGGGGGCATTGGTAAGTCCGAACGGCAAGACCACAAATTCATAATGACTGTATCTGGTTCTAAAAGTTGTTTTAGCGATATCTTCATCTTTAATTAGGATTTGATGGTAACCGGAACACAGACCAATCTTAGAGAATACCGTTGCACCTTTCACTTGATCAAGTAGTTCGTCGATCCGTGGTAAAGGATATTTATTCTTAATGGTCAACTTATTTAACTGTCGGTAATCAATACACATCCAGAGGGTTCTGTCCTTTTTCCTGACAAACAGCATTGGGGCTCCCCATGGGGACACACTAGGACGTATATAATTTTTGTCTAATAATTCTTGCAACTGCATTTTTAATTCTGTCAATTCGGGTACACTCATTCTATAGGGTGCCCGTGACACTGGTGCTGCTCCTGGAACCAACTCAATGGTAAAATCTATGTTCCTTCTTGGGGGTAACCCAGGAATTTCTTCTGGAAACACATCTGCGAATTCTTGGATTACAGGGATATTATTCAGAATAGCTGTTTTATCCATAGAATCTGCATAACCCACCTGGATGGCATAGACCTGGCACCCTTTTCGAATACATTTTACAAGTTGGTTTGTTGTTATTGGTCGAACTTGCACAGGTCATTTAATACCTTGCATTTCTTTTCTGTTCCCATGGTGATCTCTAAAGTAGATAATCTTGGTCTTACAATCAACTAATGACCAGTGTTTTTCCAGCCAATCCATACCAATTAGAATATCATAGGAGCCAAGGGGAAGCACGCTTAAGTTAGCCATTACCGGCTGTCCGGCTATGGTGAAGGAGCAGTCCTTAATTTTAGCTATCACTCGTCTTTTGGCTCCCGTAGCTAATTGCACCAGCCATGGGTTTTTAAACTTAACAGATTGTAAATTACAACATTCCACTACTTTTGGTTTTAGATAACTTAGTGTAGCCCCAGGATCAATTAAAACGGATACAGTAAGGTATGTGATATTACCTTCGAATTCGACCATGGTTGGCTGATATTCCGCCTGACGGTCTTCCAAAGCCGAATTAATCTTGGGTACACTGCGTCCTACCTCGCCGACTGTTGAGGCCTCGTGAATTTGGGATAACTGTTCAATCCCCTTTCGTTGAGGACATTTTTTGATGTAATGGGGTCCCCCACAACCCCAGCATTGCATCGAGGGTCTTATTGTCCCTTCATTGTCCAAGCGTGCATGCTGTTCACAGACTTTAGATTCATGGTTAGGCCTAAATTTTGATGTAGTTCTTGCTGGAAATCTACTGTTTAGTCCTTTGCCATTTCCCTTACTCCGACTACTGCGATTTCCTTTGTTGTTTCTTATTGACTTAAAACTCTTTTTCTCATTCCATTTTTTGCCAGCTGCTTCCCCCTTTTGCTTGCTTTGCTGATAACAGATTCTGGCCTTCTGAATCACCTCATCCATTGATTTTGGATTGTCAAATTCAATTCTTTCTCACATGTAGGGTGGTAAGCTGCTAACAAATCTCTGTACTTTTTCTTTTTCTTCCCTTATATATGGCACATAGTGAAGCAAGGAAGTAAAACGGGTGATGAACTCGTCCATAGTCTGCTGCCCCAAACGCAAATCATGGAACTCTCTTTCCTTTTCATCGTAGAAACGTTCAGTTAAATATCTCTCTTTAAAGTATTTTTGAAAGTTATCCCAAGTAATAGTCTGTTCAGTAACTCCTTTTACAATTTTCACTTCCTCCCACCATAAGGTGGCCTTTCCCTGTAGCTGAAAAATAGCCAATCATGGTTTAAGATTGTGGTCATATTCATAGAGCTGGAAATACTTATTCATATTGATTAGCCATGCTTCTACTGCTTCTTCTTGTTCCCCATCAAAATGTGGCGGTTTAATTTTGCGAAATTCCCCTTGTAGCTCTACCCTTTGTCTTTTCGAAGTTTGTTGTTCAATTACATTATGGTTTATGGTTTAGGGTCTATGGTTTAGAATTTATAATACTAAAGTTACAAAACACTTTTTGAAATATTAAAATAAAATTAGTGTTTAGGTTTTAGGCTTATGGTTTATGGTTTATGGTTTATGGTTTAGGATTTATAACACTTTATTAAATTCCTTTAATAAAAACTTAAATAAAGTTTAAAAGGTTTTTAAAATATTATAAAATGATTAGGGTTTAGGTTTTAGGGTTTGGTTGTTTATGGTTTACGGTTTACGGTTTATTGTTTAAGGTTTATAACACTTTAGTAAATGCTTTTAATAAACAATTAAATAAAATTTTCAAAACACTTTTTAAAATGTTGTAAAATTCTTAGGGTTTAGGTTTTAGGTTTTATAATGCTTTAGTAGATGCTTTTAATAAAAACCTAAATAAAATTTAGAAAATGATTTTTAAAATGTTATAAAATACATAGGGTTTAGTTTTTAGTGTTTTAGGTGTAGTGTTTGGGGCTTAGGGTTTAGGTTTTATAACACTTTCGTAAAATTATTTTAATAAACACTTAAATAAAAGCTACAAAATGTTTTTTTAAAATTTTGAAAATGATTAAGTTTTAGGGTTTAGGGTTTGGATTTATAGTTCAGTGCTTAGGTTTTAGGGTTTATAACAATTTAGTAAATTATTTTAATAAAAAGTTAGATAAAAGTTACAAAATACTTTTCAAAATTTTATAAAATACTTAGTGTTTAGGGTTTAGGATTTTGGGTTTACGTTTTAGTGTTTAGGGTTTAGGGTTTATAACACTTTAGAAAATTATTTTAATAAACACTTAAATGGAAGTTACAAAATACTTTTTAAAATTTTATAAAATGATTAGTATTTAGGGTTTGGTTTTTGGAGTTTGGGGTTTAGGGTTTAGGGTTCGCGTTTTAGGATTTAGGGTTTATAAGGATTTAGTAAATTCTTTTAATAAACACTTAAATAAAAGTTAAAAAACTGTTTTTAAAATGTTATAAAATTCTTAGGGTTTAGGGTTTGGAATTTAGGGTTTATAAGGGTTCAGTAAATGATTTTAATAAACACTTAAATAAAAGTTACAAAACACTTTTCAAAATGTTATAAAATGCTTAGAGTTTAGGATTTATGGTTTAGGGTTGAGGGTTTCAGGTTTAGGGTTTAGGGTTTCGCGTTTAGGGATTATAACACTTTAGTAAATTATTTTAATAAACATTGTATTAAAAGTTACAAATTGATTTTTAAAATGTTATAAAATGATTATGGTTTAGGGTTTAGCGTTTAGGGTTTGGGGATTAGGGTTTAGGGTAGTTTAGCATTTAGGGTTTATGGTTGATAAGACTTTAGTAAATGGTTTTAATAAAAGCTTAAATAAAAGTTACAAAATCCATTTTAAAATGATATAAAATGCTTGGGGTTTAGTGTTTACAGTTTGGCCTTTGGGATTTAGGGTTTAAACTTTATAAGACCTTCATAAATTCTTTTAGTAAAGGCTTAAATAAAAGTTCCAAAATGATTTTTGAATTGTTATAAAATGCTTAGGGTTTTGGGTTTTGGGTTTTGATTTTGGGTTTTAGTTTTAGCGTTTAGGCTTTAGGTTTTCAGGTTTATAACACTTTACTGAATGCTTTTAATACACACTTAAATAAAAGTTACAAAACTATTTTTAAAATGTTATAAAATGCTTAGAATTTAGTGTTTGCGCTTTAGGCTTTAGGGTTTTGGGTCTTTGGTTTAGAGTTTAGGGTTTAGGGTCTATAACACTTGAGTAAATGATTTTAATAAAAAATTAAATAAAAGTTTTGGACTAATTTTTAAAATGATATAAAATGCTTAGTCTTTATGGTTTAGAGTTAAGGGTTTGAGGTTTATTGTTTGGGGTTTACGGTTTAGGGTTTTGAAATTAGGGTTTATAACAATTTTGTAAATGATTTTAGTAAATGCTTAAATAAAATTGAAAAGACGTCTTTTGAAATGTTATACAATGCTTAATGTTTATGGTTTAAGGTTTAGGTTTTGGAGTTTAGGGTGTCGTGTTTTGGGTTTTGGGTTTACGATTTAAGGTTCAAGGTTTTGTGGTTTAGGGTTTAGGTTTTAGGTTTTAAGTTTTATAACACTTTAGTAAATTCTTTTAATAGACACTTAAATAAAAGTTACAAAACACTTTTCAAAATGTTATAAAATGCTTAGTGTATAGTGTTTAGGCTATAGGGTTTAGGGTTTAGGGTTTAGGGCTAGCATTTAGGGTTTATGGTTTATAACACTTCAGTAAATCCTTTTAATAAACACTTAAATGAAAGTTACAAAAGTGCTTTTAAAATGCTATAAAATGTTGAGGGTTTAGGGTTTAGGTTTTAGGGTTTAGGGTTTAGGGTTTAGGGATTATAACACTTTAGTAAATGCTTTTAACAAACATTTAAATAAAAATTACAAAACACTTTTAAAATGTTATAAAACACTTAGGGTTTAGGGTTTATAGCACTTTAGTAAATGTTTTTACTAAACACTTCAATAAAAGTTACATAACATTTTTAAAATTGTTATAAAATGCTTAGGGTTTAGGGTTTAGAATTTACAGTTTAGGATTTAGGGTTTGGGGTTTAGGGTTTAGGATTAGGCATTTTCGATTTAGGATTTAGGGTTAAGGGTTTATAACACTTTATAAAATGCTTAGGGTTTAAGTTTTAATATTTTTGGTTTAGAGTTTAGTGTTTGGGGTTTAGGACTCATGGTTTCAGGTTTATACCACCTTATTAATTAGTTTTAATAGAACCTTAAATAAAAGTTACAAAAAATATTTTGAATTGTTATAAAATGCTTAGGGTTTAGTGTTTACGATTTGGGGTTTAGCATTTAGGGTTTGGGGTTTAGGGTTAAGGGTTTAGGGTTTAGGGTTTAGGTTGTAGGGATGAACCACCACACTTTAAGCAGGTATCCACTACTACATATTACACATAATGCATTCATCCCATGGAGCCTCGAGGAGTTATGAAGAAAAATAAATAAAAGGAGAAAGGTTTATGAAGGAAAATAAATAAAAGGAGAAGGGTTTATGAAGAAGGGTGGAAAAACAAAGGTCAACGTATCTCCTGTACAACAATTTTCTCCCTCCTACACTTACATACCTAGGTGTGGTCTTCCCTTATTATGGATACTCATAAAACTCTTAGGGTTTAGGGTTTAGGGATTATGTTTTGGGGTTTAGGGTTTATGATTTAGGGTTTATAACATTTTAGTAAATTCTTTTAATAAGCACTTAAATAAGTTACAAATAGTTTTTAGAATGTTATAAAGTTCTTAGGCTTTAGAATTTAGGGTTTTGAGTTTAGAACAATTTAGTAAATGTTTTTAATATACACTTAAATAATATTTACAAAACAATATTTACAATGATATAAATTAATTAAGGTTTAGGTTTTAGGGATTAAGGTATAACATTTATAACGCTTTAGTAATTTCTTTTAATAAACATGTAAGAAAAGTTACAAAACACTTTTTAAAACGTTATGAAATGCTTAGGGTTTAGGTTCTAGACTATAAGGTATAGGGTTTAGGGTTTGGTGTTTAGGGTTTAGCGTTTAGGGTTTATAACACTTTAGTGAATTGTTTTAATGTACACTTCAATAAAAGTTACAAAATGCTTTTTGAAATGTTATAAAAGTCTTAGGGTTTAGTGTTTAGGGTTTAGTTTTTTTGAATTAGGGTTTATAACACCTTAGTAAATTAATTTGATAAAAACTTAAGTAAAAGCTACAAAACTCTTTTTAAAATTGTATCAGATGCTTAGAGTTTAGGGTTTAAAAGACTTTACTAAATTATTATAATAAACACTTAAATAAAAGTTAAAAAAACACTTTTTAAAATGTTAGAAATTGCTTAGGGTTTAGGGTTAAGAGTCTAGGGTTCACAAGACTTTAATAAATGTTAGAATTTTTATAAGATGTCATAAAATTCTTAGCGTTTAGAGTTTAGGGTTTCGGGTTTGGTTTTTAGAGTTTAGGGTTTACGGCTTATAACAGTTTAATAAATGATTTTAATAAACACTTAAATAGAAGTTACAAATTTTTTTTTAAATGTCATAAAATTATTAGGGTTTAGTGTTTAGGGTTTAGGGTTTGCGTTTTACACTTTAGGCTTGAGGGTTTACAAATTCTTTTAATAAAAATTTAAATAAAAATTACAAAATGCTTTTTTAAATGTTATAAAATGCTTAGGGTTTAGGGTCTAGTGTTCACAGTTTGGGATTTAGGGTTTAAGGTTTAGTGTTTATGGTTTAGGGTTTGTGATTTAGGGTTTAGTGTTTAGGTTTTAGGGGTTAGGATTTATGGTTTATAAGACTTTAGTAAATGATTTTAATAAACACTTAAATAAAAGTTTCAAAATACTTTTTAAAATGTTATAAAATGATTAGGGTTTAGGGTTTAGGATTTAGGATTTAAGGTTTAGGGTTTAGGGTTTATGGTTTAAGGTTTGGGGTTTTGGTTTAGGTTTAGGGTTTAGTGTTTAGGGTCAACAAAATTTTAGTAAGTTCTTTTAATAAACACTAAAATAAAATTTACAAAACAATTTTTAAAATGTTATAAAATGGTTATGGTCTAGGGTTTACAGTTTAGGGTTTAGGGTTTACATTTCGGGGTTTAGGTTTTATGCTTTTTTGTTTACGATTTAGGGTTTTTTGTTTATGGTTTAGGGTTTATAACACTTCAGTAAATTCTTTTAATAAACACTTAAACAAGAGTTACAAAATTCTTCTGAAACTATTATAAAATTCTTAGGGTTTATGGTTTAGGGTTTAGGGCTTGTGGTTTAGGGTTTAGGTTTTGGGGTTTAGATTTTAGGGTGTCTGGTTTAAGCTTTATAGCAATTTAGTAGATTCTTTTAATAAACACTTAAATAAAAGTTACAAAAGGATTTTCAGAATGCTATAAAATGCTTTGGGTTTAGGGTTTAGTTTATAGGGATTAGGATTTATTGTTTAGGGTTTATG
>APFE031642916.1:7228-17483 GCA_000404065.3 Pinus taeda
CCCTAAAGTTTAGGAGGACTGTTGGGGTCCTCAATTTGTATAAATAAGAGGGCTTAGGGCCTCATTTTGGTTAGCCAGTAGTTAGTCACTTATTAGGCAGAAGTTAGCTAGTTTGTAGTTCGATTTTAGTTTTTCTTTAGGCAATAGTTTAGCTCTGCATTTCAGCACATTTTCAAGTTTTCCTTGTGGACAGTTTTTGATGTAATTCTTCTTTTCTTGCTTAATAAAGATGAATCCAGCTTTGCACCAGCTCTAATCTCTCTTAGGAGGCTGTGGCTCTTGGGGTTGGGCCCATCTCAAGTGCCCAATACCTCCTTTGTTTACTTTTATGTGTCTTTGCTGCATTCTTAGGATAAAATATGCTATTTAGATTTAAATCTTGGTTTGTTATTTAGGCTGCTTTTTATGGTTAAAGTAGCTTTTCATGTTCAGATTTAGTTGATAGATTAGTAACAGGGAATATCTCTAGAAAAAGGCCATCAAGCACCTTTGATCTCACCTCTCCCTCAGTGGGATGATGAGCTGGGAAAAAGGTGACATTGCTGCCAATAAAAACGTTGTTTTGCTTGACCATGCAATCCTTAGTGTACTGTTTTCATTTGCAGAAATTAGTTATGGGTTTAGATCTCTGAAATGTTTCTTTGCATAGTTGATGTACATGGTTTTCTTTCCAAATAAAGCTGTTGTTCATTCATGTTATTGATAGTTAGACTAAATTAGCTAGGACTTTGATTATTTGCAAGACTTTGTTGATTCGGCTGAATGTACACCGTGCAGGGCATCTCTACCACTCCTTCATCCACCTAAGCTTCATCAGAGCCACCTGTTCCATCTCCTAGCTAGATTCCTCGTCTCTCATCTGTTCTTTCGCCCATGTAACCCTACCTTCTTGCTCAATCATTGTCTTAGCCTTCTTTAAGCCAAGTCAGCCTTCTACACCCTCTCACAACTCCATCCACCATTCCCTGGGTCACTCCAGACCCCTATCCTAACTCCATATCCATTCATGCATCTTCCCTCACTCACCCATCCTCTAAAATCCAATTTTTAAACATCCTGTAGAAATTTCTGAACATCCTGTAGAAATTCCTGAACATCCTGTAGAACCCCTGCAGACTTCGTGTAGAAGCTCACAAATGAGGTTTCTTGATATCCAAACTTTGTGAAACCCTCTGGAAGGGTGTTAGGGACTCCTTAGACCCTCTCTGAACCTTCCCAGCCTTTTCCAAGCATTTCTCCTCCTTGATCCACCCCTACACACTAAAGAACAGTGAAAGCATATTCATGATGAAACTGACAACTTAATCAAAAATACAAAAAGATGTTTTCTTAGGACAGAGGTAGTCTAGACACGTGTATTTTACCTTCATAGAAGTAATGGCATCTCTTTCAGTAGTTTGAATTCTCATCTTTGCATCAGTAGGACTAGCTGGTAGAATTAGGGTTTGCTAGGGTTTGCGCTTTCCTTCAGTTTTTCAATATCTTTTTGCAAATAGATTAGCTTCCTTCGAGTTAGCTTTCATCCATCAATTAAAAAGCTTCTTCTAAGAGCTCATAGAAGTTGGCTTAAGCCCCTAGCGGACTTGTGCCAGCTGACCAAGTGACAGTTGTGGCAAGAGCTAGTACTTGTGCATACAACACAGTCGCTTCCAAGTTTGTTACGTACTACCAGGTTGATAAAAGTAAAGAAGGGAGTCCCAGGAGTTGCAGCATTATTGGTGCAATACTAGAGCCCACCAAACAACAATCCTTCCTTGCTTGCTCGGCTACCCCTTGGATGCATCAATGTGGACCTTTGTGCTCCAAGTTGCTGATGGAGGATTTGAGGAAAAGGGTCATAAATGAAGGAGGCACCCCCTACAAATCCTCTTCCCTGTTTTCCTCGAGTATTTACTGCCATTTGCTCATAAATCCCTTGACTTTGTCCAAAATTGACCAAAAAGTCTGCATAAAGCACACATTAGACTACATGGCAAAATGACAAACCAAATTCACTCTATTAGCATAAATATATTCAAAAACATGCAATAAACTAATGAGAATGGTGGATTAAGTCGAATTAAGAGGCAAAATGAGCCCATATAATTACCCATTTTGGGGGCACATCATCATCCCCCTCCTGAATGGGTTGCTCATCCTCTGAGAAACTAGTCTAACTCTTCATCCTTGATGGTTCTGATAGATTCCTTGACATCCCATGCTTCTAATGTGATATCTTCCTCTTTATCATGGAATCATGCCTTCCTATCCACCTCTTCCCACTGTTGTTGTTCTTCCTCCTCTTTTACTCCTTCCAGAAGTCCTAGCAGCAGTGGAGGACTGAATTTGAGGCCAATCCAGTTGGCCTTCAAACTTTGCATAGAGTGCTTATATGGTTGCACTCTCCTCATGGCTTCCCTCATCCTATTTGGGGAGTGATACTCCCTGATCCGTAGGCTGTGTGGCAATGTGTTCCACCTTCTCATGTAGGCATGAATGCAGTGATCTCCAAACAATCTCTCCATGTCCTCAAAATGTGCAATAGCCTGGGCCTACCTATCAACATATTTGGGGACCTTTTGAGGATTAGCTGTAAGGTTTTGGTGGGCATAGATGAGAGCCATGGGGTCTGTTGGTTCTTCTCTAACCATCATGGGTTCATTCAGGTCTTTTTCCATTATTTTCTGGATTTCTGCTACCCTTTTCTCTTCATGGCTCATCCAAGATGCCATGGCCATCAGTTGCAAGTCTCCTAACAAAACATTGGGATCCCATAGGTTCATATCAGTAAGGGCCATGTTTTGCAAGTAAAACTCTGCTAACTTCACTTTGTCCTCAATTGAACTGTGATCACATAGATTCATGAATTGGCCATTATCCTTAAAAGGTATTGTGCTCCTCTGGGCCAGTGTCTTGATCTGAAATTGGAGCCACTAATCCTTGAGGTACACTGCATATGATTTGGCTGGCTACCTGCACTGTAATGCCTCCATAGCCCAGCTAGCCATGCAGGCTAATTAGGCTTCCCTTTCCTGTAGCTGCCTTCTTAAGATCAATACCTCATTTTCTTCCTGGGGTTCCCTTTCCTATTGCTGTCTTATTAATGTCTCTCTCTACCTGGGGTTCCTTTTCCTGTTGCTGTCTTTTTAAGATTGACAGCTCATTTTCTGCCCGGGGTTCCCTTTCTTGCAACTACTTCTTTAGCATTTCATTTTATGCCTCTAGTTGAGCTCTTCTAATGTTTTTTGTATGCCTGAACATGCTCAATTCTTTGCCCATTTCCCTCAATTTGTTTTCCATGTGCCCAATGTTTTCCACCCCTTTTGATTTTTCAATCTGCATCCATGTATGGGTCCTTACTCTTTCCTTTTCCAGCTCAAAGAAAAGAGGGATTGCAAACTTTTGTGGGATGATTTTCCCTCCTTCCAGAAGGTTGTAGTAAGAGCCTAATTTAGGCTAAGGGCCAGGCTCTGGTATCTCTTTTGCCTGATCTTCCTCCTTGGTTTGTTCTTCTGCCTTCTTTTCAAGATTTTTAGTCTCTTGAAGCTTTGTCAATGTCTCCTATAGAGCAATCAGTGCCTCATGTAGGATTGTTTTAAAGTCCATAAGTTTGATCCTTTCTTTCCAAGTAGAAGTTTTAGGGCTGCCCCTTTCATAGGTAATGGGGTTTTTGGCTAGAGATTCCTCCTCTTTTGTAGTAGGGACATCTTCAATGATTATGGGCTCCTTTGAAGGTGGCTGAGGCTTCCCCATCTTTATTCTGGTGCTCTTTCGAGCCTTGAAGTACATAGATGGTTGTCTCTTCCTTTTTCCTTTGGGCTTGGTTGGAGTACTAAGTGCAGCAAGAACAACTGTTGCCTCTCTTGCTAGTGTCTTAGGAGACACTTCTTCTTGATTTGCTTCTTCTCCTTCATCTGCTATTTTCTCTGTTTCTGCTGGTTTTGCTTCTGTTGTTTCTAATTTTATTTGCTTCTATGTTTGCTTAGATTTTTCCTCTCATGTGGAAACCTTTTTCTGAACTATCTTAGGCTTCTACCTCTCATTTCTTGGCCTCTTCTTTTTCTTTGCTGTGGTTTTACCCTTTTCTGCTTTTGATTCTTTCTTTTTCTCTGCTTTAGGCTCATCCTTAGTGGTGTCATGTTTCCCTTTTTCTATCTGGTTTCCTTCTTTTTCTATGTGGGGTTCCTCTTCTCCCATTTGAGTGTTCTTTTCTTCTTCATGGATTCCTTTCTCAACTTCTCCTTTTTGTTCTTCCTCTTCACTTTCAGATGGACTAAAGTCATAGGTGAGAGTTTTTATGTCATCCTCTTTAGTCATGTTTCTGAAAATTTCCCAGGCTATGGGGATTGTGAAAGTGTGGAGGGCATCCTCCACTAGCAATTTAATTAGCCCATGGTGACCCAATTGGTCTGGAACCCCTGCCTTCAATTTGGTGTTAGATTCTGTTAAGGATTGGAGGAGAAAATATGGAATACTGAGTTTTCTGGATGCAGGAAGGTCCATGCCATATCTGAGTTCATGTAACAATCTGAAATGGTACCCATAGACTATGATGTATCTTAATTCACAGGAGATGTATTTCATAATTTGATCACTGACCTCATCCCATGGATAAGGTATACTTGTTCTCCTGATGCCATTCTTGTCCTCCACAGGATGTTCATTAGGCGGGAAAAAGGTCTTCTTAGCAACTTGACCTAGTGGTTTTGCTTCCTTACTCCAGGGTAGTCCAAGTGGGAGACTTGTAATCCTGTTGATGAACTCTCGGGTGATTTCTATAGTTAGATCCTTGAAACTAAGAGTGACATGGGTTTTTGAGTGAGGTTTTAAAGACAATATAAATTCCTTTGTGACTTCATCATCATACCCATGCAACTTTTCAAGGAAAGGCATCCAATTTGCTCTAGCGAAGAGGGCTACCACTTCTGGATGTTCATGCATCTTAGTTGAATTCAGAGGCTCCTTCCTCATAAAACCCCTTGTCATGATGTTTCAGATTCTGCTGGAATATCTCAGTTGAAGAGGGAGGCAGCAAATTTCAATCCCGAAAACAGTGGAACAGATGGGTTTTCTTTCAAGAAACAGGGAGAGAGTTTTTGTAGATTTTTTTAAAAAACAAATTTCAGCTTTCCTTCCTTCCAAAATCCGTTCTCTAGACTCACATTAATTCTCTGTCTATTTGAGGGAAACAATATCTTAAAAAACAGAGAACATACAGAACTTTGTTTTTTTCTTTTTCAAAATAAGCAAATACCCAATGCAAGTTCACTCTATACATGCTTGATTTTCTAGAGTTGCATCATTTCTTTACAAAGGAGAATACCACGAAGGAGAAGGAGACATTCTTTCAGTGCAAAGATAAAACAGAGACACTGTATATATTTAAAAAAAACACAGGCAGACTCTGTTCTCACTTTCCTTCCCTTTTCAACTCAATACCTCACTTGGAATCACACCAACTTTTGTATATATATGGAATGTAGAGTGGGTTTTACTGAGCCTACCTTTTTCAGGCCATGGCTTTTGAAGGAATACATGGATATAATTCCTCAAGAAGAAATTTGAAGTCTTTGACAGGTTTAAATAATTTAAGGCTCTGTTGGAAAACCAGACAAAGAAGAATATAAAGGTGTTGAGGATAGATAATGGTGGAGAGTTTTGCAATAAGGAATTTGAAGATTTCTTTAAGAAGTGTGGTATAGCATGAAAAAAGACTACTCCATACACACCTCAGAAAAATGGAGTTGTAGAAAGAATGAATAGGATGTCGATGGAAAAAGAAAGAATCATGCTCAGTGGTGCCTAGTTAGGGCAAGAAATTTGGGTAGAGGCAGTGGAACTTGCATGTTACCTGGTCAAAAAATCACCTTCATCATCATTGGAGGATAAGAATCCATAAGAGGTATGGACTGGTAAGAAACTATTTCTTTCACATATGAGGGTATTTGGATGTGATGCATATGTACATGTTCCGAAGGAGAAAAGAACAAAGTTGGATAATAAATATGAAAGATGCATCTTTACTCGGTATAAGGATGGTTTAAAAGATTATAAGATTTGGAACCCAAAAACAAGGAAGATTGTGTACATTTGTGATGTGGTGTTTAGGGAGGTGAAATATGTTATTGAACATGAAGTCCTACCAAAGGAACCTGAGAAGATAGAGTTTGAGCTAAAGGAGGAGGAACCAAACTCTACAACATAAGAGGAATAATGATGAAAATGAGATCTGGGTATAAGCTCAAAATCCCAAATTCTTTAAAAAATCTTGATCCTTCCCTTCAACCCATTACAAGCATGCAATATAGGATTAAAATCTCACAACCACAAGGTAATACAATACATAGAAATATATAATTAACACAAAACATGAACACATATTTGTATATTTACGAAACAATTACAAAATTAAGGCATTTCAGCCTTAAAACGAGCTCTAGCTCGACTACATCTTGCCACTCACAAAATTCCTCACAAAATAGATATTCCTACACCCCTATGGTATTAAAATTATATAAGAATTTTAGGAAGGATCAATCCTATCCTCTCCTTATTTCCTCCACAAAAGCTTCATGCATGAAAGCTTTAAATATGCTTTATCCTTTTTAAATCTATTTTTCTGCTTTAAATCACGCTTTTCTTTTGTTCCGATCCTCTGGTCCACGTTTGCTTGCTTTGTTGTTGATTGCTCCCGCATCAAACTCCCGAGGCACAAAAATTTATGACCTCCTGGTCATATGCTTCTGCTGGTCTTTAGCAATTTTATCCACTGCATTCCTTCACTGCAACCAACCTCTGTAGTAACAACCTCCTCTGTTACACGATACCTCACCAAGTCCTCCGGCACTCGGTCTTTTGGCATCCTTCTCTAGGTTGCTGCAAATCTTCTCACCTTCCGCTGCCGCCATCTGCACAATAGCAAGACCATAAATTCTTCATCTTTAACTCAACTGTACCTCTTTCCGCAGAATCTTGACGCTCTGATACCACCTGATGAAAATGAGATTGGGGTATAAGCCCAAAATCCAACCAAATTTCTTTAAAAAATCTGATCCTTCCCTTCAAACCAATTACAAGCATGCAATATAGGATTAAAATCTCACAACCACAAGGTAATACAATACATAGCAATATATAATTAACACAAAACATGAACACATATTTGTATATTTACGGAACAATTACAAAATTAAGGCATTTCAGCCTTAAAACGAGCTCTAGCTCGACTACATCTTTCCACTCACAATTTTACTCACAAAATAAGATATATCATACACCCCTATGGTATTACAATTATATAAGAATTTTAGGAAGGATCAATCCTATCCTCTCCTTATTTCCCCCACAAAAGCTTCATGCATGAAAGCTTTAAATCTGCTTTATCCTTTTTAAATTTATTTTTCTGCTTTAAATCACGCTTTTCTTTTGTTCCGATCCTCTGGTCCACGTTTGCTTGCTTTGTTGCTGATTGCTCCTGCATCAAATAAGAAGATGAAGAGCCATAAAATCTAGTTGTGAGAAGATCAGTTCGAGAAAGAAGGCATCTAAAAAGGTATAGTCCAGTTGATTTTTGTTTAAATTTTTCTTTATCTATTACTAATGATAATCCCAGAACTGTCAGGGAAGAAGTAGATTCAAAGGATGGAAAACTCTGGAAAGAGGCCATATTTGATGAAATGGAATATTTGCACAAAAATGAGGCTTGATATTTGGTGGATTTCCAGCTAGAAAGAAACCCATTGGAAATAAATGGGTGTTTAAGAAGACGATGAATTCAGAAGGCAAGGTGGAGAAATAAAAAGCTCAATTGGTAGAAAAAGGTTATTCCTAGGTGCCGGGAATTGATTTTGCTAATACGTTTTTCTCCTATTGACAAGGTAGCTTATATTAGATTACTTTTATTTGTTGTTTCTGCTTTTGATTTTGAGGTACAACAGATGTATGTGAAGACAACATTTCTTCACGGGGATCTGGAAGAAGAGATCTACATGAAGCAACCTAAAGGCTTTGGAGTGAAGGGTAAGAAATAATTGGTATGTAGGTTAAAAAAGTATATGTATGGGTTAAAATAGTCACCAAGGATGTGGTATCAGAAATTTGATGGGCTTGGCTTCACCAGAAGCAAAGAAAATCACTATGTGTATTTTAAATTAATTGGTGACCGTGTTATTTATTTGGTCTTGTATGGGTGATATGTTTTTGACAAAGAAATTATCTAGGAATTGAAGACCCAATTGTCCTCCAAATTCGACGTGAAATATATTGGTGCTGCAAACTATATTTTGGGCATGGAAATTAAACGAGATTGAGCAAAGAGAAAGCTTTGGTTAAAATAGAGGAAGTATGTTGAAACAACACTGTAGAGATTTAATATGAAGGATAGTAAACCAGTGAAGGTTCCTATTCCCGTAATATGGTACTTACAAGGTGTTGCAAAATATTGGTACTATGGCATACAAATTGGAGCTTCCTACATCTTCTCGAGTGCACCTAGTTTTCCGTGTTTCAAGCTTAAAGAAGGTTATAAGTAAAAAACTCCCATTTCAAACAATATTTCCAGAACTTGGTGATGAAGGAAAAATCATATTAGAACTTGAAGCAGTCACAGAAATAAGAACCTGACAACTACAAAATCGATCAATTTGAGAGTATCTCATTAAGTGGAAGAACTTAACCGCTAAAGATTCTACATGGGAGGATGAGAATTTTATACAGAAGCATCCAAAACTACTCAAGCGTTGAGAACAACACTTTTTGGAGGGAGAGGGGCATGTTAGGTCCCTATACGACCAATGTAGACCCTTATTGTTATTAGTGCAACCCCTTATTGTATTTTTGTGCCCTTGTAGTCCCCATTTTGTTATTATAGTGCCCCATAGAAGTCCACTATTGTTATTGTTTTGCCCTTACAATATTATTATTTTGTAGGCTCTAATTATATTGTGACCCCTTAGACTTCTATATATAGAAAGGAGGTCTTTTCATTTGTATCATTGAAGAATTGTTAATTTTTGTAATGTAAAGGAGGCTTCCCCCTCGAAGAGGATAAATTTGAAGTCGTTTATCTATTTCTTCTTCTATTCTATGAGCTGGTTGCATAACACAAGTTCCACAAAGGATTAGTTTAGGATGGTCCGATCCCTTATTAGTGGGACAATTTTTCTTATCGCTTAGAGGATCCTGTAATCTTGTATCAATGAAGATGACTACTCTGAGAATTCTTAAAAGATGTGAACAAATGAGAAGGTAGGAAACATTGTATACAACCAGCTTACAAAATAGAAGAAAATATAGGGCAACAACTTCAAAATCAACCTCTTCGAGGGGGCAACTCCTTTACATTACACAAATGAATAGTTCTTGGATGATACAAATGATAAGACCTCCTTCCTATATAGGAGTCTAAGGGGTCACAATATAGTCAACGCCAACATAACAGTAATAATGTAAGGGCACAACAATAACAATAGTGGTCTTCTATGGGGCACAATAATAACAATATGGGGACAACATGGGCACAAAAATAACATTAAGTGGCTACAATGACAATAATAATAAGGGAATACACTAGTATTATAGGGACCTAACATGCTCCTCTCCATTAGAAAAGTGTTGTCCTCAACGCTTGAGCAGTTTTGGATGCCTCTGTGTAAAATTCTCATCCTCCCATGTGGAGTCTTCAGTGGGTAAGTTCTTCCACTTGATGAGATACTCTAAAATTTATCAATTTCACAGCTGTCGAGTTCTTGTTTCTATGACTGCTTCAAGTTCCAATATGATTTTTTTCTTCCTCGTCAAGTAATGGCAATATTATTTGAACTGGGAGCTTGTTACCTATTACCTTAAGCATGAAACATGTAAAATTGGGTGTACCCGGGAAGCTATAGGAAGCTCCAATTTATATGCCATAGTACCAACCTTTTGCAACACCTTGTATGGACCATAGTACATCAGCGATAATTTATTATCATTCTTATCTTACTTAAGGGACATTTGTTTACATGGTTTTAGCTGTAGAAATACCCAGTCATAGTGAAAGTCGACATAACAATAATAATGTAAGGGCACAACAATAACAATAGTGGGATTCTATGGGGCACAATAATAACAATATGGGGACAACATAGGCACAAAAATAACAATAAGGGGCTACAATGACAGTAATAATAAGGGAATACACTAGTATTATAGGGACCTAACAAAACATATGATACACCTTGTCAATAATAAGCTTTAAGGACATTTTTTTGAAGAGGAAGGGAATGTTATGAATATA
>APFE031642916.1:30743-49176 GCA_000404065.3 Pinus taeda
AAATATTTTGATTGTGAAAATAAGTTATGATTTTTGGGCATGTGGTATTGATAAGCCATGGTATTGTAACAAAACCTATTTACATGTTAACAACATCAACGATAAAGTGGGGGTGAATATCCATGGTTAAAATCATGTCATATTGTTATAAAATACTACTTCATTTACTTTAAGAATAAAACTTTGTATTACTTCTAACTTTTTATTTATTACTTTTTAACTTTTTGTTTACTACTTTTAATGTTTTTTTTTTTTTTAATTGAGGGGACATATACATGTTAAATGTTAAGCATTTACGCTTGGACTGCACCTCTCGGCACAATTAAATTTGTTAAATGTTAAACATTTATACTTGACATCTACCCTATACTAACCTGTAAAGTGTCTCTCACCCCAATAAACAACAATAGATTATTTAAACCACACTTTTAAGTGATTACTATGCTCAATTGTGCCATGAAAGAGTATATAAACATTGGTTGAATAGATTACAAATCCCTACAAACACCAAGGAAGATGATAAAATGTGTAAATCATAATTTTTTAGCTAATAAGTAATGCATTAACTAGGTGATAGGTGATATATTTAGGCCGATAGGCCTTCCTATTGAATCACTTCCGTCATCAACACTTTCATTCTCCTATTGACATCTGTCAAGCATCCGTTGATCATATATTCATTTTAGTTGCATTTTTGTCCTCCTCCGGTAGGTTAAAAAGTTACGCATGGAAAGGTGGACCGCAAATGGCATAAACGATAATCACACCTAATCCTGACAAAAGAACGAGTTGAATGCTTTCCGGGAAAGGGAAATTAAGGCATGCGTATGATCATATCTTATTTGTGTATTGTGATGTAAGAATTTGTGAAAATCCCAGAATTTCCAGAGGCAGACATGTATAAGATATATTTGTGAAAGTAGAAAGAATTGCAGAGCAAGTTAATCTGAGGCAGAGATGGATAACAAATATCTTATACTTCGCCCTGGGAATGGAGGGATTTTGGATATCTTGCATTTTCTCTTCTTCTGGACAGGACATCGCTTAATTGATTTGCTTGAGCATGTGGAGAATCGAACTGATACATTCGATAGGCGATGGATCATCATGGTTTTGATCCTCGCAAGGAAATTTCTCCACTTGGTAGCCAAACTGATGGCCTTCATTGGAGCCTGTATGGAATTCACATTAAATATACTCTCAAATAATGGAGGGCTCCAAGGAATAATGTTCAGGGTTCTCACAGGTCCAAATTTTAAATCAACTTGTTTGTTCATCATTTAAAGTAACCCAAAAAAATCCTTTTTGATGCTTAGTTAATATTGTTGACTGGATCCTTGTTTTTTCAAGAAGAGGGATGATCATACCCTAGAGGAATAGTGAAACATTTATAAGTGCTATTGGGCATTTGGATCTTCGCATGGATTTGGACAAAAGGGAAATAAATGTTTTGGGTCATCATGGAGTCGATGGATATTACGATGGTGGGATAGGATTGATTCAAGTTGGGAGCAAATATCTTGCACATGTTTGCATTATGGCTTCCAAATTGCCCTATGAAAATGAGTTAGTTATCATAAATGTGGTTGAAAAATGTTGGAAGGTAATTAAGGTCCAGAATTTGATTAGCCAAACCATGGGATTCAGTGACCATTCCAAAAATATTCTTGCTAATAGTTTTGTTTTGCAATTTTTTTGCAGATGCATTTTGTGGAATTCCTAGATTGTTGGAATTGTAAGGATTTAATTATGTGAGATGGGCTGATTTTCATCCCTTATTTCTAATAATTTAATGTTACTGTCATTTAACTTGGGTAGGAATGTAATGTTGTATGTTTTTCTCCACAGATTACTCAGCAAAAAAACTACCCAAGCCTTTATTTTTTTGTGATAAACCAGTAGATGCTAAGCTGGTGGTAGTTGCTATCAGAGAATTAGAACAATTTGATGCAGATTATTGGAGCACAGACTTGGACTTCTCCTGGTATGAAATGGGCCCTGTTGGAAAAGTTCATGTGGGGTTCCTTGAAGAAATGGATTTGGCCAATCGTTGTGATGAACAAATCTTAAAACCCCATTTGAAGCTCAAGAAGGAAGATGTAAATAAGGATCATGACATCGCTGGATTGCTAGAGGAATATGCCATAGAAGACCAGGAAAAAGCTCTAGCTTATTATGCCATAAGCAAAAATCCGGATGAATTGGCAGAAGAGCACAAGAATGCTAAGTTCGTTCTGACAGGATACAGTCTTCATCCATGCTGAGAGGTGGTTTCTTGTTTTTATAAATTAGATCCTTTTCATCCATGCTGAGGTGGCAACATAGATCCCTCGCTGCAAGGAAAGCCAGAGAAACCGGGCCTGCCAATGTCACTGTTGAATATGGCTGGCATCGAAGTGTTTTTCTAGAGGAGAAATTCTTGTAAAGTGGAGATGTTAAAGATGGAGTAAATGGTGTAATTAAACCTTCGTATATAGTGAGTGCATAGGGCAAGGAAAAAGAGATTGTCAATGTGGATTCATCCCTCAAAGGTAAACATTTGGTTGACTGACATTGTTTTCTTGACTGACTCTATTCATGTGTGATGAAGAGATTTTTCAGATTGCACTGTATGGCACTTAACATGAGTTCTTTATTGCCCATTCCAAATCGACGATCCCTTCATGCATATTCTTGACACCTTAATTAAATCCCTTGCATCCATGCTGAGGCGATTTCTTGGTTTACAATAAATTAGATCCTCTCAATCCATGTTTCTTGGCTTTTTAAATTAATTTCTCTGAATTAGACCCTCTTCATCGATGCTCATAGGTGGTTTCTTATTTTTTTAAAATTAGATCCTCTTCATCCATGTTGAGGCAGCAACATAGATCCCTCGTTGCACAGAAAGCCAGAGAAACCTGGCTTACCAATGTCACTGTTGACTATGGCTAGCATCGAAGTGTTTTTCTTGAGGAGAAATTCCTGTAAAGTGGAGATGTTAAAGATGGAATAAGCGACGTAATTACACCTTCATATACATTGAGTACATAGGGCAACAAAAAAGGGATTCTCAATGTGGATTCATCCCTCGGAGGTAAACATTTTGTTGACTAACATTGTTTTCTTGACTAACTCTGTTCATGTGTGATAGTAGCTTCACCATTTTGCTTTTGCATTTTGGGTGGGATGGAGTGCCGTTGGAACATCTTCAACCAAAATAAACATGTCCTCTTTCTCTTTAGTTATCTATCACTATGTCCTCTAGCTTATTTTTTAAAAATCAATATGTCCTCTAGTATGGGTGGGATACAGTTCTAATATTGAAGGGAAACGAAATACAGTTCTAATATAGATATAGTTTCATGACAGAGTAGGGATTAAAAAAATCAGGATGATAACAAATGTAAAACTTATATTCTGTTTTGTCTCCCCTATTTGGAGTTTCCGAACTCTAAGCCATTTCCGTTTGTTAGGATCTGTTAACTTTGTGTTTCTCGATGACACGGTATATTCAATATTGGTTCATGCAGCTGTCAAAACAAATCATTTAATTAATTTTGTTTGGACAACTGGATAATTTTATGATAATATTTTATTGCTACGAAGATATTCAAAATGTTGTGCAGAATCTTTTACACAGTTTGGTCCACAACTCAGGGAAACAAGGTAGCATAGATCCATGTTTGTATAAAAAAATTTCGTTGTGAATTTTTTAATTTCCAAGGGTAAGTAAGTGACAAAAATGTGTTCCTATTATGTTAAAATTTCCACCGCTTAATCATAAATAGTAATTTTCAATTTTAGTGGTTTCGGATTTATTTAAATCAATTAGAATTTTTTACTTATTTTATTGTAACATATAAATATAATTTTTTTGTTGGGTTATACATATATATTCCCAAGTAATCTTGATTAGTTGGGATTTAATTTCAGAAATTTATTGATTTGATTTATTTTGAATGATTGATTGGATTTTATTATATAAATAATTGAGAGAATTGAAGAATAATAATTTGTATAATTTTGATTAAGGATTTATTTTATTTTGGGCAATTTATTGACTAGGTTTAGTTTGAATGATTGAATTATTATAATATTTATTATTTTGAACCAAAATACAATTCTTTCAATTTAACATTTCTATTAGCCTCTCTTTGCACCTTTTGGGGCAATTGCTAGTTATTATATACTTAAACTGGATAACAAAACAAAAATATAATCATCTGAGAAATAAGAATGGAATAAGCCTAATGGGATAGGGAAGTTGATTTGTCAATAAAAATGTAATGATTTTTTGTTTGTTTTTTTTTTTTTAATATAATTTGATCCTATAAAGGGAGATTTGTGGCATTGGCAACATCACTCAATATTTGTATTTGAAATAAGAAATTTACACCAATTTAACAAATTTTTTTTGCCATTTTCACCATATCTTTTTCAGGGATATGAATAATGTGTGTTAAAAGGGATGGTATGTAAAAAATATAACTTATAGTAGTTTGTGCAATTTTCAACCTATTTTTATATGGATATGAATAATGTGTGTTAAAAGGGATTGTAAGCAAAAAATATAAGTTCACAAGTGCTACATAGTAGCGAGTATAGTTAAATTAGAGTAAAAATGATGAATTGAAGTTAGTGTTAAGGTTTATAATTTGATCAATTTAGATTTTATTGATTGGTAAAGGCTTAGGCAATTAAAACCCAAGACACTGATTTCAATGCATGTGAAAATATAGCTTTAAAAATTATAATATGTTTACCCTAGCAAGAAGATTTTGTTTTGGTGCTTATGGACAATTTCTGAATAATTATTTTCGCAATGAGCACCTCATGATTGTTTTTTTTACACCCAAACTCAAATAAAATAGAAACATCAATTGGGGATCAAGGTTCCAGCTTCCATTATTATGTTTAGATACACCCAACTCTTCGTCAACTATAAAATCTCTCCCCGTTTTCCATATTCTAACGTATTGCGGCGGAAGAAGTAGACACAACAACATATGATGAAGAAATATTATTTATAAATTAATTAACTAGAAAGCAATTGCATTATATAAAAGTTGTATATTTATTTTTTTATCCTATGTATTATTATTATTTATTAAATATTTTATGATATGAAAAATATTTTCAATCGATATTTTATAATTAATATATTATATATATATATATATATATGTGTGTGTGTGTGGGGAATGATTATTAATAAAATTAATGTTAAATTTAGAATTTGACTTAGATAGATACCATTTCTGGGCATGCGCGAAATTATGTCTATATTGAATGTGTGCTCAACAAGTCAAATACCCATTGGATGTCAAGAGAGGAGAGATATTTTTATTCTATAGAATGCAAAATTCATAGTTTGGTTGTGCTGATAGATAGAGTAATTGGTTGGTTGTTTTATCAAAATTGTCATAAATGTCTAGCCCACAACCTATGTTCTAATATGGCAACAATGATACCCACAACCTCAATTTTAATATGAAAACAATTACAACAATGATACATTACCTTAATAGATTCAAGAAATCATTGTAAAATAAAATAATAGCCAATAAAATATTGAGTTGTAAGTGTGTTTTTTAAAAATGTTTTTAGTTATTTTATGATCTAATTTATCTAGAATCTGAGGGGGATTCATTAAAATGACTAGTGAACTCTACACAATAGAAATACCTAAGAGGTTTTTCAAGGTGCTAATAAAAAAATTAGTTTAAACAACACATAAAATTTTTAACATAAATTTTTTTCACTAGATTCTGGCCATAAATCTTTCAAAAACTCTTAAAAATTACACTTAAAGACAACTCCATAAAATACAAGAAAAGCAATGTTAATTTTAAAAAATGATACTTGATTTTTAGTCAAATAAAAAATAATTAACAATCAACCTGCTTATAATTGTTATTTAAATTTGTATTTTATAATTAATTTAAAATATATTTTATAAATTTTTAGAGTTTTGTATCTGAATTTTTGGTTTAAATTAAAATTAAAATTAAATTTTATAATTATTTAAGAAAGTAATTCGAATGTATGATATTATGTATCACAAACGTGCATTTATAATATTAAACATTTTATAACAACATATTAAATTTATTGTTTAGCGTGCCTTACAACTCACAAAACTATTATGTAATTAGATTCAATGATCACAAACGTGCATTTAGAATATTAAATATTCTATAACAACGTATTAAATTTATTGTTTAGCGTGCCTTACAACTCACAAAACGAGAATTTAGTTAATTAATATAGTTCATATGAGGTGTAGGAGGTGTAGAAATAAATGATGCTAAATATGAATATTTGAAATGTATTGAATTTCAGTCCAGCTTAATTTTTTTTTATAAATTAGTTTAGAAAATAATAGAAATGCATATTTTTATGAAAATTTAAATTATAATTGTTAAACATTGAGATTTTGGGTATTTCACAGATTGTGAATGGTGCCAATCTATTTCCAAATTAACACAACACTTCAAACACTTAAACATTTTATATATATAATATATATATTATATATATATATATGATTATATATATATAATAATTATAATTATCAAATTCGGAAAAAAATTGTCATCCAAGTAAATATGTAGCATTGTTAAACAAAGCCTTAAATTTCACGTAGAAGCGAAGTGTGGAGTCCACACTTATCTGATAGACACCAGCTCCTAGTCCTGAGCATCAACTTTCGGTTTGGGATTTGGACTTTAGCGAGCCATGAATATGTGGCATGGGAGTGTGGGGTCCACACTTAGTGATATACACCAACTCCTACTCCTGAGCATCAACTTTCGGTTTGGAGTTTGGATGTTAGCGAGCCATCGTGTCGTTCGTCTATATTAAGTTAAATCAAATTTGTCATAAATACTTACTCTACATTTTCAGTACTACGGCAGCCTAACCCGCAACTTCAGTACAACAATGGTACATGGCATTGATACAAAGAAATGGAGTTGTTTATAATGTGATTTTTTGGAGATTCCGGTGAGGTTAATCTTGATTTTTAGCAGTTAAAATGGTTTTTTAACTGCATATTTGGATTCAGCGCCTTGAAAAACCCCTGGGAGCCATTGATTGTGCAGAAACTAGCTATCAAACTTGGGATTCCAATGAATTGCTGCCGGATTTTGGCCGGAAAAATCCCCAGAAAGACTTTCAAAAAGTCGCGATAAGACTACTATACCAAAAGAAATCATTACAAAATAAGAACTTCAATACAACAATGGTACATTACATTGATAGACATGATTACAAAATAAGAAAATAAGTAAGAAAATGTAAAAGAAAAATAAAATAAACTATTTTATATATTATATATATATATATATATATAATATATATATATAATTTATTTTATAATGTTATTTGATTTTTAGTTAAATAGCAATGTAATTGGCAACATTATTGGAATGCATAATACCCGGCCTGCAGCAAGATAATAATTGGATTCATGAAATAAATAGAAAAGCGAAAATGTTCTCAAGTTCTAGTTTCTCTTTAAAGAAAATTTATCGAATTGTGTATTCTCTTAAATATATAATTGAATCACTGAAACCAAAAAGTATATATTCAATATGCATATACACATTATGTATTTCTATTATGGGTGAGAATGCACGGATACCATATATCATTTTGTAGGAATAAATGATTTGGACCTAAAATCACATAATCATAAAGATGGTCTCTAAGGTCTTTTTAGAGGGGGCATTTATTCATTTATAAAAAAAATTGGTACCTAGTAAAAGAAATATATTGAAACATTTCATGGTATTCATTTATAATAAAGTTCGAAAGCAATCATATATTAAAACCCAATCTTGATATATAATTTTATAGACTTGAAAACAATTTCTTCATAAACATGAATGATATTTACTACAAACAAAGCTAATTTCATATTTAGTTTGTATTGTCTTCTAGCTTGGAAGCTCATGGAGGTTGAGGATTACAAATTAAGGGTGAGATAAGTATGAAAATTAAAAGTAAG
The DNA here is from genome assembly GCA_000404065.3 of Pinus taeda. Taxonomy (NCBI): domain Eukaryota; kingdom Viridiplantae; phylum Streptophyta; class Pinopsida; order Pinales; family Pinaceae; genus Pinus; species Pinus taeda. The sequence continues at coordinate 38,737 of APFE031642916.1, forward strand.
TTTTTCAGACAGGATTCACCATTTTCAATGGGTCACTCATTCACATTGAATTTTTTTTGGTTAAAAATAGGATTTACCATCTTCAATGGGTCACTCATTCACATTGAAACAAGATTGCTAAAAAGTGGTTGGATATTAGGTTACATCAAAATATTACAACCAACCGATATCAAAAATTCAAAAAGAGGCCATTTATCATCAATGAATGAATTTTACTAGCTTAGTTGTTTAGTTTAGCAATTCAAAATCACAATGAAAAGTGGTAGATGATACTATTGTGTTTAATGATGCACTCATTAAAGTTTACATATAGATGAATTTAACAATTTTTAAAAATTTCACTAATAAAAATAATCTCCTATGGTTTAAAAAAGAAAAAAGAAAAAATATTATGTAATTGTCTTACTCAATTTAGAAAATAGTGAAGTGATGTCCTTGTAATGTGTTAGTAACAAAAATCCACATTAAAAGCATGAACATGGGAGCGTAAATTGTATTGCATGAATTCAAAGTGGTTTGCTATCAATAGTGTGTAGTTCTTGAGCCACTACCATAGTTCTTTAGCATATGCCAATTGACATGGTGGTGTCTAGGATAAGGAATATGTTCACATGTTAATTATGTAAACAAAATGAAGGTGGCTTTAGAGGAGTAAGTCATAGATGAAGAATAAGTGGAAACATGTCACTTTACATGCTAGACAAGGTTGTTGGATTCGAATGGATATATGATATCACTCAGTTAATTGCACGAAAGGTGAAACATATGGTGAATTTGGAGGAATACTGGTCATCAATTAAGAATATGCCTTTACGTACTAAAATAGGCTATTACATGTGAATGGATATATGATTCTACTTGGTTATTAAAAATACAAACATAGAGGTCACTAAGTCTTAATGGATGTCTCACAACCATGAAGTTTAATATAGTAGAATTATTGATATTGAGCAAATATCAATTAGGGAAAAAGTCCAAATTAATAGAGTTATTAATATGGAAAAAAATACTAGAAAAGAGAAGCAATAGGTTCATTAGAGTATAAGGCAGATATTATGTAATAGTGTCACAAATTTCTATTGACAATTAGACCATAAAGTAGCTATGTTGTAATGATAGCACAAATGCTTTGTCAATGACATAAAAAGGGATCAACTCCATTGCATCACTTGATTTGAGGGTGCTCACATGCTATTGATGGCCCAAAAAATGTAATGGAGCCATAAGGACTACACACTCACGGGAACATATGTGCATTTCTGAGAATGTGCACTTGCAAGAACATCCACTCTTCCTAAGAATGCACACATGTTTCCAATCATTCAAACTCAACAAACCCCAATTTTCCAACTAGGATTCCAAGTAGGCATGACATATGAATGCATAGGAATTATTAGGAATGTGAACACATTCTTATGAATGAAGATGTGTTCTTAGGAAAGCACTTGTGTTCTTAGGAGAGCACAAATGTTCTTAGGAATACACACACATTCTTGGTGCATCCTAATTTTTATATACCCATGACCCATCATTTTCCTCATTTTGGACCACATGGTGCATTTTTGTGATATCATTGAGCCAAATATTACCTCCATGGTTTACATCAAGCTCCAAGTCAATGGATTTGACCTTCGAATTCCAAGTAAACATTCCAATGTGATTTCTTTGTATTTTTTTTAAACTTATGTTTAAAATTGAAAAAAAAACATAAATGATGCCCTAAACAAAAGAACCTTATTGAATTGTAGGGGATTTGGTTACCACAAAGCATAGTTAGTACCCAAATCCACCATCACCAAAAACCCAACTCAGAACGACTAAACCCAAACCCCCAACAAAGAAATCCCAATGCCAAAATTGATGCATTCTTGCTTCTTTGAGGACAATCAAACATGATCTCCAAAAGACAAAATATCCCTCACGATTGTCTCTAGGAATTTTGATAAATTCAATTGTATCAACCATTTCTAATTACCAAGGCTTGTTAAATAAAATTTTTGATTGTAGGGTTAGGGTGTATAAATACTATAAAATTGGTCTAAATAAAGAACAAATTAGAAAATTAAACATTACCATACAAGATTTGTTATCATTGTTAGTAGACCCAAGAAACTAGCAACATATACTAGTTAACAAGAAACATATTTGCATTGACTGATCCACCTACCAACCATTCGAAGGCCATTGGATGGGTGGTTCATAGATTTTGATAAACTTCCTTGTAATAATATGGATCTTCCTCGATATTTCTTGAGGAAATTATGGGTGGAGTTCAGGATATGAATCCATTTCAACTACTTCGATATGAGTGAATTCTAGGGGGGGTTGTGAATCTACCCAATATAGAGAGAATGATAAGTACAACCTAACATTAGTTTCTCATCCACATAGATGGAAGTATAACCACCTTACCCAACATCCTTCAATTGTGTAGATATTTATAGAAAGCTAGACTATAATAACCATCTTGAATTACACCTTGGTGCAACATAGCACCTTGGCAGCATCATCATGCAAGAAGAGATCAACAGGTGATGTTACAAGAAGGGTTGGATGATCAAATTTTGTAATAAAGTTTGACTAAGAGAGGAAAAATGGAGGCGCATGTGAGCGTCATAGATGTACTTATTATGGGATGATGGAGGATGGTAGATAACAAAGTTTTATGGAAGAGGTTATTACCTTGACCATTTATATGTTATTAATTATGTGAGAGTTTTTATGTGCGTTTATTTTATTGCGTATTTTCTTTACATATCTAGTTATATGTGAAGTTGCTATGCCCAAATAACATTCTCCCCACCCTAGAAAATGCATTAGTGCCGTTTTTTCCATTAATGTAGCAGTGGAAGCTATTTGTTCATTTGATGTACCATATACTCAAGTGGTGAATTAAAATGGTCCCTCATAAAAAAATTCATATTATAAATCATTTTATCTTGGGTATTTCTTTAATGTTTCTATATATTATTATGAAAGAAGGTGTTTCTTTGATTTGAGAGTCAGATTGAGGCAATTTTATATTGCTATAAAGGTCTCGATGAGATGAGCACACTGCTGTCATCCATTTTAAGTTTTGAGGAAGTTGAAAAAGATTGAAGAATATACACCCCATTCCCATAATGGGACATTGGAGGGTGGGTCTATTGGAAAATTGGTGTTGTCTGAGGGCTAGTAGTAGTTGGCACTGATATCAACCATATTAGCATTAAGGTTAGTGGTAGCATATGTACGAATTGATGTTCATGGTGTATCAATCTCAGGGGAGTCTTATGGTTGTTGTAGTTTCTTGTATAGAATCATCATATTAGTTGACTTATCAAAGAAGCCATAATATGATGACTATGATGGTTGGGAGTTATAAACTTTGGAGTGTAGAAATTTTGAATAATTTAACACATATTCAACAGAGATTATCCTGATCATGTACTATTGCGGAAAACATACACAATACATAAGCTCCTCTACGTTGATCATCAATATAGCAGCATCAATAACAATAAAACATCAAGAGCATTCACACATTAACACAGTATGTATCCCGGGGAAAGCATCTCGCTAAAAACCCCAACTATCTGTATATTAATGATTGAGTCATGTAACATTACACAGCATAATACTTCTCACAAGTATCTCCACCTCTGTTACACACAATACAGCTCAGATCTGAATCAATCACTGGCTCAAATCTCCTTCGCTGCTTGCCTGCCTCCGCTGCTCAATACCTGCTCAAGAACTGATGATAATTCCAAGGCAACCACATATTTACTTGGCTAAATCACGTGAGCACAAGCTACAATGTGGGAAAATACGTGAGCAAACTCATTGGCATACTCAATCCATTGATTGTGCAAGATCTGATGCACAACTATAGTCACAACTGATAGCAATCTGATTCTCTAACACCTGTCCCTGCTGAACTGAACATGCACTGACATGCAACTGAGTTAACTGATGTATTCATTAGTTGTATTATGAGTTAATAACTTGTGAATTAATTAATAACTAATTCACCCAACTCATCTCTAGTCTATTGGCCAGTTAGACTAAATACAACCAGTTTAACAAAGCTAAACTGAACACAACTCCATCAACTGCACCTCCAGTCCACTAAACTCAACTCACTTGAGTCTAACTGAAGTCCTGCATGCAAATATTAGTCATCCCATAGGTAACCACGTATTTCCTTCTGGGATCTGCATGTACCACATCCGTAGCTCATCCTGAAGTGCTCCAAGAGAATAAGACAAAGTTTATAGTCTAAATATTATTATGAGCTAATAATATTTGACTGTTCTATATTTAGACTGAGCAGTCACTCCGCTGTGATCTAAAAATAGAAGTCCATCTATTTTTCCCAACTTGATCAATCATCCATAAACAACAACCTGCAATCCATAGACATGATCCATATGTCTAAAAATAGACATAGTCTAAAAATAGACTTGCGCCAAAAATAGCCTGCGGGCCCACTTAGTGAAGGCGACTCTTTTCACTAAGCTCCATCATCTTGTTGCAATCTCAACATGGAGGAGATTATACCTCAAGATATTAACTTAAACCATCTTGGAAGTGACACAGTTGGATAGTTCTTGGAATGATCTTTCCAATGGTATGCTAAATTCTATAAATTGCCCTCTAAATCAAAAGTTATTGCCAATCAAAGTAAGGCTCCCCCATGGTCAAAGTTGTAGTGCCTCAAAGCCTGGAACTGTTTTAATAAAGTGATATGGAATAGCCTTGAGCTAGGATAGCAGGAACAATTCTTGGAAGTTTGAAATCCTAGAAGCCTAGAAGCCAGTTGATAGCTAGCAGAGAATACCTACAAGGCTGGGAGCCCAGAAGCACGGAAGTGCCCAGAAATTTATCAATAGGTGACCTCGGATAGTTTGGAGCCTAGCATATCAGTGGGGATGATAAGTGGAGCTCTTTAGAGGCCGATAGGTGGAAGGTGGGACAAGCTCGGAACCTCCATATTAACACCTTAAAGGAAGAGGAGCAACCATTTTCAGTGGGGCATACAAGTGGGCCAGGCCAGAATCCCGCATGCCTATAAGGTGTATGCAATGAATTTGATAAGAAGTTACGAGCATGAAGGATCCTTGGTTTGTGTTTTATACAAATAAATAAGGAAGTGACAAGCTAACTGGGTGTTAGGAAGACATGGAGGTGTCAGAGACAACTTAGCCTAGGTATGCTTCTATTGGTCCATACATGTAGCAGCGAACCCCACAATGCAAGTAAGCTCGCTAAGGGTAGCCCGGAAGGTTTATTCGAAGGAATGTTTAAAGTGATAAGATTTTATGACAATTAACATACCAGGGTGATGGAATATTTTGCCAACATTTGACAATTTCGTTAAAATATGAAAGGTGTGCCTAGGAATTGGTTTTGTTGTGGTTTCATGTCTTTTGATGAACAAGGGTCGTGAGCTAAAAGGGGCCTTCCTTGTTGGACAACTCAACCTAGGTATGCTTCTATTGGTTGACAGATGTAGCAGCAAACCCCATAATGCAAGTAAGCTCACTAAGAGTAGTCTGAAAGGTTTATTCGAAGGAATGTTTGAAGTGCTACGATTTTTGTTGAGAGTTTTAATTAGCAATTAAACCTCCTAATATCTAATTGTCAACTAGGACTCGTAAACACCAGTCGCACTCCATTTTTGGCTCAAGGTTAAGTGCATAGTATGGATTTTTCCTTAATAATGATTGTTAAGTACAAAATGACCAATCTTCTATCAATTGAGTAAACTAGCACTCATCTCATTCACATAAAAAGAATTATTCAATTTAACAGAAGCAATCCAAAGGGAATCAATTTAAATCAATACATCAGACCTTATAACACTCTATTTTCTAGTCTAAATTTTTGCAATAAAAAAGACAAACAAATGAAACAAAAGGTTCAATGGAATTTAATCTAAGCACAACTCTTTAAAGTAAGAATTAAACCTCTTCACTTTTCAAAGGAAGAAATTCAAACTCTAACTATTCGAGAGGCAGAGTCAAGCAATCATCTATCCTTATCAAAACCTAATCCCTGAGAAATAGAAATGCAATACTACAACTTGAAAAGAAAACTAAAATCAAATTCTAAACTATCACCCTCATTTAGTTCTAACTAGGCTATTCTTTCTCAGAAATAAAATGCATTCAATACACACTTAAGCTGCTACAAAGAATGATTTTGAAATCAACTTAAATCGATCTATTGATGCTTAAAGGAGAATGAAATCTGAATGAAATTATCTGAGTTTATAAAAAAAAATTGAGTTGCTGTCAGATTGCTATGAAATTAATCCCTATGCTACTGTACTTGGAATGGAAATCGAACTTATCCTATCATCCTAGAATGAGACTAAATTACCCTGTGATATCTAAATGACTCAAATTGATGCTACTTTATAACTTGAATCAAATCATATCGGGAATGCTCGAAATTAAACCACACTACTTAAATTAAATCACAATGCTTGAAATCAATCACACAAATTGAACTAAACAATCAATGCTTCAAATAAATCACACAATTCAAATTGCGAAAATGATGAAAACAACACCTATCACTAACAAGCACGAATTCATTTGCAACTGCAATCAATACCCTTCAAACCATAAATCATTCACTCGAACACATAGGGGGAAACCCATATTCAAACCCATGCCATACATCATAGTTTTTATACATGAGCGTACATAAATCATTCCATATAAAATCAGAAATCGTGAATGCTCCAATTAAAAATGTGAATATGCTCGGATTTAATAAGAGGAACAAAGTATGACTCTGTATTAAAACACAAGCATGGGCTATGGAGTGAATTGGAAATATTCGAACTTAGGAAAATGATCCTTCAGTCATTCGATTTATAATGGAATGATATCTAAATGCTTGAAAATTGAAAAACGAAATCACATAAGAAATGTTTGCAACTGTAACTCAACGAAAGCCTATATTGTGAAATCACACACCTAATTATCCTACCTATTAATCAATCTTATTTCCAGAGGTGGTGGGCCCTCCCACACCTGGAGTAAGCTAACTTACTGTAGTAAAAGAGATATTTAAATCATTAAAAACATGACTCACAATCAACCACACTAGCAGATGCTCCAGTTCACAACTTGGAAATAACCATATGTATATAAATTCAGAACAAAGTATTCAAAATAAAATTAAATAGATCACTATATGTCTTGCTAACCACTAGCAATATACTATGTTACATCGACCTTTAAAGACAATTGATTAAATTTAAAACTAACAACGTATCTAACTATGGCAATCTTCAACAAACTAGAACTAATCTGAGCATGTTCAATTTGCTTCAAATTGGCTTTGCCTTGCTTGGAACGAACTACTTCCCTTCAAGATAAATGACTGCTAACACTAGAGTAATCCACCTCTATTCCAATCTGGAAAAATATTCAACTTTGAAAGCATCGAGCTTGGCATAACAAAATCTCCTTGAGCTGTGTACATCGATCTTCAAGAAGTCAAAAAAGAATGCGGAAGGAGTCCAACTGGCCACTACCGTCTTGAGTACAGGTTAAGGACTGGATGTTGAGTACAAAAATGAGAATGATGCTGATGACAAGGCATCCTTTCCATCCCTATGCTGACTTTCCAATCCTGCCACTAATCTTCACAGCTAAACCCATAAATAGATAGTTAGCATATTAAGAATATGACATAAAATTAATCATAAATAGCAAAACAATGAGATTTAGATGAATTTACCTATGGTCATATATTAGCAAGGTTTAAGTAGTGATGTAGGTGGAGGTGGGATAGGTGGAAGGAATACTTTTTCAGACAAAATATAGTGAAAATAGGGGTGAGAAGCAAAAAATTTGGGGACAAAAATGGGCGCCGACATCCCCCCATGCCTATTCAAATGCATTTCCTCATGCATATTGCCATAGTATGCCAAAATAGTGATGATGTTATAGCAAAAGGAATCCTGGTCAAAGACCAATGGCCTTAACCAAGACCTCTAACCCATGTTTGATTGGAATGGAACACTTTTTGATTTGTAAAGCAAGTTCTTGAGCACTTAACTTCTTGGTGGGTTTAAGTGTGGAGGCTTTTCAGCGCATCAACTACTTATTCTTCCGCTTCAGCTCGTCATTTTGAGCAAACAACCAGAATTAGTATCCCTGATTTGGTTGTTGACTTCCTCGACATAATGAAATAATAATTTATATTTAATTGCTTTCTTGCGGAGCTTAGAAATCCTTTTCTGCAACTTTACTAATCGAATTTTCAAATTTTCTTCTTCAATAGGAGCCGAGGTTTTCATGGGTGTCATGGACTATTGAGAGGCACTACATCCTCGTGTTTGTTGTTATCTTTCGTCTGTGAGGAATTTTGCTGGACCTCTCTACTAAAATTTCTACTGGGATCCTTGCTTGCCAAGGGATGAACATGTGACAACATCTCTAAATCTTCTGCAATATCAAAAGGAACCTTTGCTATAGATGTTGATAGATGCATTTCTTCAAAGGACGAATGTAACTTTTTTTCATCTGAATCAGGAGAAGAAAGAATGTCAGTGTGATCAAAATTCACAACTTTAGGTGCAGGATTCTCAGGTTTGTTCATGCTTCGAGTTCTGCAACGAACTTGGAATGATGTCTCTGCCATAGGAATCGATGGTACTTGGGTTGGAAAGAGAGCTTTCTTGCGCTTAAGCTTTGATTTTGCCCTGACATGAGTTTAAGGGGTTTTAGATGCAAGCTTTTCACTTTTTTTCTCCACAATGTCACCCGACTCAGGTTGGTCTTCATCATCCCTACTCTCCTTGTTATTTTTCTTCTTTTCTTTTCGGGTCTTCAAAGACATCCCTTCTTCCACATCGTTAGAACAAAGAACTGCTTCTTGAGGGGTTTCAAGAATAGGAGAGTGAGGATTGACTGCAGGAGTAGGTGTCATCTGGGAATTTTGCGACAGAGCCTCCTCTTTATGTTTGAGTGACTGGCCCACCATGTGTTGCTGACCCTTAAATTGGGTTTCTTCTCTAGGAAAGTTCTCGACCAGGAAGTCTTCCCAAGACTTTCAGCGCTTCTTAAGCTTGATGATGGTTGTAATTATTGATTTGAGGCTTTTGCGATGTATATTTTGTGTGATGTTATCTTTCAGAGTCATCTCATTCATGTTTGTTGGAATCGACGTTTCGAACCAACCTCTGTGGTTCATCATCAGGATTAGATCCATGAGTGAATAAGTCACAACTCAAGAGGGTTAATAAATAAGGCTAGGGTTAGGATGGGAATGAATACCAGCCGACAGGTTTGATGATGATATAATTCAGTTTTAGTTATAATTTATTTATTTATTTTTAATTTAATTTTTAATTTGTTAATAATTTTAGTTTTAGTTTTTAATTTTTAATTTAATATCTAGTTTTCTTTTATAAGATTATTAAAATTTTTGACAAAATGTATTTTTGGTTTTTATTCAATGATTAAAAATTCCTATTAATTCATACTTAACATCAATTAGTGATGATTATAAACTAACTAATTATTTTATGTATAATCAATCAAATTTTTTATTAATTATATGATTAACAATAAATATTAACCGACTTTCACATTGTTAATTTGTTAATAAGTCTGTATGGCAATAATCTTTATTTTAATTGTTGGTAGTAGGTGGTATGAATTTATATTTATTTTTTTGTTTATAATTGAATGATTAAAAATAAAAATAAAATAAAATACCTCAATGGGACTAATAAGATATAAAAACTAATTTATTACTATTAGCCCACAATTTTAATTTATTTTTATCTATTAATTCCAAATGAAAAAACTTTAATGTTTAAAATTGTAATAAAATTTAATCTTTAAATTTTGTTAAAAATTTTTGTTAAATGATGTCTTGCCCCAAAGTTTAAATGTTTATTTTTTAAACTTATTATATTCTTATAAATTATTATTAATTTAATTCATAAAAGATTTTTAATTTTAGAATTTAAAATATAATGATTGAGATTAGATTTAAAATTTTTAAACTTTAAAGTTATTAGATTAAAAAAAATTTTATTAAAAATTGAAATTAAAAAATTAGTCTAATTATAAAAAATTATCTATTCTTGATTATTTTATTAAAATGTTTTAATGAATTTAGGGTTGTTGTACTAAAAGGAAGATCACGGAGGCCAAGTCTAGCGATAAGAGGGCAAACATCATTGTGGTTAGGGTTGTTAGGGTGTTTACCTATTTTGATAGCTTCTCAGAATTTCCTATGGTGATAATAATCAATTCTGACCACAACACAAGAGTTTTCAATACAAATATGATGATTGGCTTTATTGGAGTGCTTGGCCAAAGCTGTGGTTTTAGAACAGTTATGTTTAATGTCAGTAGCATGCTCTTGAATTGTTAAGATTGATTGATTGGTGTCACCAACGTAGGTTTTTCCACAAGAACAAGG
>APFE031642917.1:0-11654 GCA_000404065.3 Pinus taeda
GCAGCACATAGAGCTATCGGAACAACAGAGGACGCAAACAGCTGGAGGAGCCATATATGTATATATCAGATATATATGCCAATAAAGAGGAGCACAAAGAGAAAACGAATGAAACATAGAAACAGAGTGATTAGAGAGCTTATACGCATGCATTTAACAAAAAACAGAGCCATCAAAGCCATGGAGGAAGCAGACAGAGTTATCGGGAGCCATCGGGGGCAGAACTCATATAGAGATATCTAGTTACGTTATCAGGCTTGTAAAACCCATGTATGCATGCTTGAACACTGTTGAAAAAAGTTGTAGAAAAGTTGCTGAAACACCAATTTCTCCGTTACTCAAACACTGACACTTGTAAAAAAGTTACCGATACACCAATTTCGGCATTACTGAAACACCAATTTCGACGTTGCTGAAACACCAACCTTTTCCGCGATGACATTATATTTTCAGCACATCGTAAACATGAGGAAGCTAAAGCGAATGGAGGAGGGGAGCGAGAAGGTCGAGCGAGTGTTGAGGAAGCCAAAGCTCAAGCGAGTGAGGAGGAAGCCAAAGAGTCATTGAGTAAGCAGAAACGAATGGACAAAGGCATGAGAATGTATAAAACAGTAAAAACAGAGAACTATTGGTGTGGTTGGTGTTGTGAAGAACTAGAATGTATGGTAGCAGATGCAGCAGAGGTGGTTAAGCGTTGTATGAAGTCGCTGCTGAACACTGGTGAGGGCTACTATAGCTGTTGAACGTTGTTGAAATACGGTGGAGGAAATAGAGGCCGTGTGAGGGTCCAACAGAACAGAAAGAGGGTGCAGCAGAACAGAAAGAGGGATGAAGGACCAACAGGACAGTAGCTAGTGGAAGGGGAGAAACAGCGAGTAGAGAAACAGTCATGCTGAAGCATTCACTATGACAATGAGAACATAAGCTTGAATAGAAAGTTGTTCTTTTTACAGAGTTTAGTGCAGTTAACAGTAGACTGACTAAAGCTATGTGAAGACATTATCGGAGAGCACAAAGACTATTGGATACTCTGTGTGGACAAAATGGAGAGATGTAAAGACTTCTCCATAAGAAGATTGGTTGTCATTGATGTTGTAGCATGGAGACTACAGTGAAGCTGTAAACAGACATAACTTAGTAGAGAAGAGTTCTGAGAGCAGAATATTATTACCAAAAGTGTCTTGAAAAGATTGGATTGGATTCCTTGGGGCTGGTGCCTCAAAAGTGAGAAGGATTGGAGTTCTTGGGCTGGTGCCTCAAAAGTAAGTAGGATTGGAGTCCTTGGGGTTGATGCCTCAGAAATAGGAAGGATTGTAATCCTTGGGAGTTTGTTCTCCTAAGTCCAAGATTGGTGTCTTGGCAAAATAGAGTTGGTGCTCAAGAGGTTGGAGCCTCACCAAAGTCCAAGTTGGAGCTTGGAAACTGATTGTAACCATCTATATATTGTATCTATTTTACTACACAGTTTATATTAATAAAAGCATTTATTCTTGTTGTTCATCTTGTGTTCTGAATATATATGTTTTAACTGGTAAAGAAATAGTGGGAAAAAGAAATACTGATTCACCCCCCCGCTCAGTATTTCCAACAACTAAAGCCTTATCTTGGAAATTGAATATCCTTTGCCATAAAATATCATTGTTTGACCCATTGTGCATCAGCACTACATCACTCATTGAACAGGCAGTTGACACTAGGTTAGAATTTGAAAACGTAGATGATAAGGTCACAAGATTTCTCCCTTGGCAAGGTGCAGAAGAAGGCATGGCTGCTAATCTACCGAAACTCCAAGAATCGCATAAAGAAGTCTTGTTTTTAGAGTGTGAATCATAGTTAATAAAGGTCAAAAGAGCTACTTCTAGAGCCAAGGCTACAATGAATAGTGTGATCAAGTTGATAAATGACAACTTATAAAAATTAACCTAAAGAGCACCTCCTAGGTGTCCATCTTCCATATGTCCAGGGAACCACGGACAAGATTGCTCGGATTCTTAAGAAGTATAATATTCCCTCAACCTTTAGGCCCCTCAACACCATTTGTAAATCCCTCTGATTGGTGAAGGATCCTATCGACCCCAAGGACATGAAGGGTGTCTACATTATTCCTTGTTCCTGTGGGACCCCGTATATTGGGGAAACAAGGCGCTCTATGAATCAAAGGATCAACAAACATGCAGCTCACCTAAGGCATGGAAGAACCAAGTCTTCCGCACTAGCAGAGCATGCGAAAAAGACCAAGCATCATATTTGTATTGAAGAGGCCAAGGTTATTACTAAGGTTGTGCAGTTCCATAACCATAAATATAGGGAAGCAATTGAAATTGAAAGAAGGCCAAACAATCTCAATAGAGATGATGGCTGGAGGATCAGTAGTTGTTGGATCCCTGCCCTCTCTTCCTAGTCATGCCTTCCCCATCCTCCCCTCCCTTTCTTGACCTTTTCCAGCTTTCTAGGTTTCCCCGTATTATCCTGTATCCTTCTCCATTTAGCCGTTGCTTTTCTATCCTCCTGGAATTTATTCTGTGGTTAATTTATTTTATTGTCCTATTCTTGACCTTCTTGAATAAAGAAATTGTCTCTCTTTCTAATATTTTTTATTACTACTAATACCATAGTATTAATATCTTAATATAATCAATCGTGGCTTGTACTAACATCCCTAGATCTATTAGATAACTTTACTAATAATTTTGATATTAAACTTTTACCCTTACCTTAATAATTCTAATAAATCTTTTATCATAACTAAAGTTCAATAATAATTTATTAATTCCATTCGGTTATTAGTTATACTAGATTAATATTATTATAAAACACCCCCTTTACATGTCTTATCTGTATAACCTAGTACTCATAATATGAATAGGAATTAATATTTTCTAGACTTACTTTACCTATATCGATGTAGAAGTCTGGTCCCCGGATAAATATAGTGAATATAATAATAATTAAATTAATGACTAAAATAAATAATAAATAAATAAAAAATATATAAATAAAACAAAATAATATATAATACCCTATATAAATAATATATATTACGTAATCCAGTACGTAGTTTTATGTATAATGATATATATAATAGAGTATAAATAAAACCAAATTAATTAATAATAAATAAATTTATAAGAAGAAATTATTACTATACATTACCTAATGATATGAATTAATAATTATGTACTTAATATTATTAAACTGTGACTTAATACGCATGATAACATGTATAATAGTATTTTAATATAATAAAACAAATCTAGCCGTTTTTGTGTTTATTATGGCCTTTGTGGTCACAACTAGCCGTTTGGATGATCTACTCTACCTATTGAATATGTAGCCATGATCTGACTCTTCAACTTTTCATGACGATGAACCACACTTGTTGGTTCGAAACACGTCGACAAATGTTTTTTTCATGTGATTTACACTCAAACCCTTTCTTAAAACTTATATGGAGCTAACTTGATCTCTGATGGCTCACCAGGAAAGCTCCCGAAAGCAAAAGCGCTAGAAAATCATTGGAGACAGGCTCTGGCCAGAAGAGAAGAACAAATTGGCAAAGTACAAAACTTGACTTGGGATGCATTTTGGTTCTTCCTAGTCAATCCGCATAGCTAGTAGATGGCCGCCAAATGCCTTGCTGACATTGTCAATCGCATGGTCCCGAGCTTTCAGATGCCACATACAGAGGTCAACTAAATTCTAGGTTGAGTCATCCTCCGAAAATTTAGGAAATGCTCTCAATTTTTCAGTTGCGAGTTCAAGAGAAGTAGATACAATGAATCAGTTCAAAGGCTATCACATTTTTATTTTCATAAATCAAATCCCAGATTTTCATGTTTGCAGTTTTAACAACTCAAAGCGATTTTTGTTGACAATTAGTTTTTATTTTATTATTTAAACCCTTTCACGTCTTTTGAGAAATGATCCTCAATTTGTATAAAGCTTGACTTGAGAAGTCACACTTTTGTACTTTTGAATATATTTTTATCAGTAGTGGATCAAGGTTCTACATTTTTGTGAAGAAACTTTTTCAAGACCTGCACTTTTGTATCTCCTGGAAGTTTTCTCAAATAAGAAAGTGGAATCAGAGTGTTATTTACATTGAAAAGACTCAAATGCATGTGGTATTTCTATCACTGTTCTTTTTTCTTGTTTCCTTATCTGATGAAGCATTCCTTTTTTAAAATTTGCTATTGTTGATATATGTATTCTCTTCAAACAATTCTTTATCATGTCATTTCTGAAGATTTAGAATTGTTATACTTTAGAGATATATGTCAGTGATATACATTGTTATGAATGCGATATGTTTTTATAATTTCTTTGTTCAATTTCTTAAACAAAGTAATCATTATATATGAATGCATCTTTCTATTGATAACTAAGCCTTCTATATGATTATTTATCTATTAGGAATAATCAGAAATCACATTGTTACACTTTGGTAATTATGAATATATTTTTATCAGTAGTGGATCAAGGTTGTACATTTTTGTTAAGAAACTTTTTCAAGACTTGCACTTTTGTATCTCTTGGAATTTTTCTCAAAGAAGAAAATGGAATCGGAGTGTTATTTACATTGGAAAGACTCAAATGCATGTGGTATTTCTATCACTGTTCTTTTGTCTTGTTTCCTTATGTGATGAAGCATTCCTTTTCAAAATTTGCTATTGTTGATATATGTATGCTCTTCAAACAATTCTTTCTCATGTCATTTCTCAAGATTTAGAATTGTTATACTTTAAAGATATATGTCAGTGATATACATTGTTATGAATGTGATATGTTTTTATAATTATTTTGTTTAATTTTTTAAACAAAGTAATCATTATATATGAATGCATATTTCTATTGATAAGTAAGCAATTTATATGATTATTTATCTATTAGGAAAAATCAGAAATCACATTGTTAATACATTACCCGAGTTAAATAGGTACAGTTGTATATTTTTGAGTTATAGTTCAAAGCACTTATCATCTTTATTATACATTATAAAACAATCATCCATTAAATCATACATTACCTAGAAACTGGTCCCATAATATCGAGTGAGAGCCACCATACCAAACAGAAAATGAGTTGTACTATGGTCCGGACCCGGTAGTTATCCCCAATGTTGGTGCTAGGATTTTAGAGGCATCAATAAGACATTGAAGGTTACCAAGCGAAAATCTTAAATGAAGTTTGAACCTCAAATGTTTTATCATTATTACTATTTATGTGGTGTGTTGTTTTATTTGTAATGAGAAATTATTTTTATTTTATTAATTAAAAAGTTTTATATATATTAAATTAATCTTAAAAACTATATATATATTAATGATAATATATATTTTAATAAAATTTAATAATATTTTAATTAAGAGATAAGAAATAAATTAATAATGAAAAATCTAAGGAATATATAGCAAGGATAATCACTATGATGTCATTTTGAGTGATAGAGTGTGGATAAATGTCTCGTGGATTAATCACATTTTGACGATTGGGTCGATGTTTCTAACCAACTAATGTGGTTCATCCCCACGACAAGGTGGAAAAAATGATACAATCTTCATGAATAAATAGTAGGGGTGGAAAAAATGATACAATCTTCATGAATAAATAGTAGGGATGCATCATCGTCGGGGGTTAAAACTAGCCCTTGAAAACTAGCAGTTAGGGACTAGCATTTGAGAACTCGCAGTTGGAGATTAGGTAGCTAGAGATCCTAAAAAAATGGAATATTTAATATTTATTAGTTGCGAATTCTATTTAATTTTTTTTTAATAAAATATCAAAAATATAGTTATAAAATTGGTTTACCAATATTAATATTCTAGTTATAAAATATAGTTATAACTATATAATTATAAAACTAGTTTACCGATATTTATAAAATAGTGATTAGGATATAATATATCATAATAATATAAGAACAAGTTTATGTAACTTAAACAAAAAGGGTAAAGGCAGGTAATAAACTCATAAAAATAATAAGGTTTTGGAGTAATATTAAACTACAAAATAAAAACTTATAAAGAGAAAGGAATGGATATGAAATAAATAATATATATATATATATATTATATATATAATAGATATATAGTTAAGGAAAACAAAAGGAGCAAGATAAATATAAAGAATTAAGAAGCAAGAGAACCAATCCAGAGATGAAAAGAGGGGAGAGGAAGGAACAATAAAAAAGGGAAGAAGGGGGATGAGACAAGAGAATGATAAGGACATGGTCTGAATCCAGCTCTTGCTAAGCTTCCAGCCATCATCTTTGTTGATATTCTGCCATGCTTCTCAATTTCGATGGCCTCCCTAAGTTTAGTGTGGCGGAAATGATCAACTCTGGCAATGATTTTGGAATCCTCAATACAAACATAGTTCTTGGATTTCATTGCATGCTTAAATACGGCCAATGAGTGGGAATGATTGTGCCTTATGTCTGCAACGTGATGATGGATCTTCTCGTTAATTGAACAACCCATTTCTGGAATATATGGAATACCCCATGAACATGGAACCAAGTAAACGTCTTTCATGTCCTTTGGGTCTATAGGGTCTTTAAGTGAACGAAGAGAATTCCTAATGGTTCTAAGAGGCTTGAACGAAGATGAAAAATTATTCTTTCGAAAAATATGGGAAATCCTAAAAGTAGTTCCTTAATAGAATGTTTTAAAAATAATTGTGAAGAGTCAATTTATATGACAAAATACAATATATAATAACAATTTTAGATAAATATAATTTTTATTAAAATAGATAATATATTGAACACACACAAAATAATTGAGTAATTTAAAAAATTAAAAAATTATCTTGTTTATGAACAATAAAATATTTAAGAAATGTATTGTTTATGGCGAATAAATTGTTTTAAACAAAGGTGATTTTAAAATAATAATAAATCTATTAAAAACAAATTAACAAAGACTAATACTTTATTTTAAGTGTCAAAACATAATATTGAGCAGCTCTTAAACTTATCTAATGTCAATTAAATAAATTACAAAAATCAAAATATTGATAAAAACTCCAAAAAAATACATCCGCATCAACATTAAATAATATGTATTTCCTTAATATTAATAAATCACTTAA
The DNA here is from genome assembly GCA_000404065.3 of Pinus taeda. Classification (NCBI taxonomy): domain Eukaryota; kingdom Viridiplantae; phylum Streptophyta; class Pinopsida; order Pinales; family Pinaceae; genus Pinus; species Pinus taeda. The sequence continues at coordinate 7,093 of APFE031642917.1, forward strand.
CAGCTATTAATAAATCAAATTTAAAAATAAAAATAATAGTCCCTCATCATTGATAGTTAAATTGTTAAGAAACATTAATTAGCTTTTGAAAAATATTTAAAAAAAGAATACTCTTAAATATTAATCACCAAATACACATTTTGTCAAAATTTTAGAAATCAACCCAGTAAAATAAAACTATTTTACTAATTATCTAATAATTTAGAATTGTAAATAACATTTATTACCTCAGAAGAAAAAAAAAAATCTGGTATAAAATAATATAAATTGGTTAAACATCCATCCGCATATAAACTTATTTTAGCTGAAACAAAACAAAATAATCAAAAGACATATGAATGAGGAAGCTCATTCTATCATCTCCAATAATAACGTGTAAAAATAGAAATTTTATCATTATAAGAAATTAAATAACTATATAAAATATTTAAATACTATCCTCTCATTAAAAAATAAAAATACAACAGTATTTAAAATAAATCTTATACTAAATTCACCAATAAACCGTTTAAATCTTATACTAAATTGACCAATAAACAAGCAATTTATGCTGGCATACATTCACCAATAGACCATTAAATACTATACATCCACCGGATTACAACGAAGCAAAATAAAAGATTGAATGGGAATAAGTGGAGAAAATCTAATTCGTCACATGCTCCGTAACCACGATATCATGAAGCTTATTCCGAGGAGAAAATTCAAGAACTCGTGTTTCTCGAAGGATTGGGTCGTTTTCAACCCGTGAGCATGACGCGCCGCCCTATGCCACGTTGCATCAATAGGCAGATTTTCTCGAAGGATTGGCTCGTTTTCAACCCGTGAGCATGACGCGCCGGCCTATGCCACGTTGCATCAATAGGCAGCTGGTCTTCCATCCGTGAGCATGATGCGCAGGCCTCTGCTACGATTGCATCAATAGGGTTGTTTGACAATTTTGTTTGGGAATTGGGTTTTTTTTTTTTGATCGGTGTTTAAATTTTTGAATTTGGTTTTTTTTTTTAAATTTTGATCGGTGTTTAAATAGTTTATTTTGGATAGTAAATATTATGAAAAATGATTTTGAGATCTTTAAAATTCTGAAGTTTGATGGGCTAAATTCAGATTTTATTTTTTTTTTTATTTTGGCTGAAATTTTACACGAAAACATATCAGAATTTTCACTATTCTCTTAACAAAATTGTAACCTAAATAAACTGGGTTGATGAAACGTATTATGTGATCAATATTCAATATATATATATATATATGCACAAAGAAAAATTGGTAAACATTGACATTGGTTAAATTCAGTTTCTCGCCGTCAAGATCCGTGACTGCAGCCGAACAACAGAAACCACCAACTCTGCCAAAGCAATGAAATGACTGAGCGACTCCCCTTCCCTTACTTTTCTGTACCTCTTCACCTGCTCCCTCTCAATAAGGCATATCACAGATTGGAGATCAAGAATTACGGTGAACAAAAATGTCATAACAATAATATTTATTTATCTTCTTTTTTCGAAGATGAAAAAGAGTACTTCCAATTTGAAAAGACATACATATTTTAGAATATTTTTCGAATTTTGATGGACATGGGTTAATGAATTCCCTATTATAGTATATGTTAGAATCTACCATCAAATTAAATATTCCAAAATTGCCCTTCCAAACATCCAAATAAATGAAAACGAAAGCTAGTTGAAACCAGTATAAAGATGCAGACGTAGCGCTCAAATAACACGGACTTAAAATAAATATAGTATTGCAAATAAAACTCACCAACGAGGTGAAAGTTTCATTTACACATGCAACGCTGCAAACCAATCTACATCATGATTCACGGACTCGGTTGAGATTTTTGCACCCCTTTTCCTGAAATAGGGAAAACGTGAATCTCTGTTTCAGAATCTAAGATAACCCATCATTAACTGCAGCACCCTCTTTCGCTATAATATTAAAAAAATGAAGTGATTGTGAAGAAATTATGTAACAAGCGATATATATGAGTTGGACCAGATACGATTCTTACTGAAAAATGAAGAAAGACAATTTTTAAAAATGCCATATCATTTTTCTTTCGTTAACTGGGCTTAGGTTTTTCTTTTCATTGGTTTAGCTTTTAGTTTAATGGTTTTTTCTATGGGATGAGATCTTGGGGTAAGTTCAAAATCCCAATTTCATTAAAAATTCGAACTGGGCCTGTGAGTTATGGCCTACAAGCTTAAATGGAAGCATTTTAAAACATAGATATTGTTTATGCTTAACTTTATTAACATTGAGTCGTGTTTAAAATCTATTAAAACAGCGTTCCATACATATGGCTGCACCTCCGATCTGAGGATCTGATCGTTCAAGGCTATCTCCAATACTCAGCAGTTTCAACAACCCAGCAGTTTCAACAACCCGATGTAATATCATTCCACAGTCCTAGGCGTATATATATATATCGCCAGATCCGCCGGTCCACCCAAATCCGAGCCGATTCAATCAGAAATCGAAAATCGGTACTGTTACCAATTGGAAGTTGGGACTGTCACTTGTTGCGATATGTGACCATCATCTCCGATCGATGCCATCGTTTCAAACGGGCCCGATTTTTCTCTGAGTCAATACTTTAATTGATTTCTGAAGATAGCAATTATAATATAGATTTACTGATTGACATGGAACAGCGGTTTCAACTTTCATGAAACCAAATACAATCCTTCTCACAGCTACATACAATTCGTTACAATTTAATTTCATTTTATTCATTCAACACATAAATCTAATGTCACTCAAATTCTATACTGGACACACAGTAAAATCAAAGGCTGTGTTGACACGCAAAATACTTACAATACCGGAACGTAGGCGCACACAATTAACACTGGACATATTTTTATATATTTAAAACAGTTACAAAATTAAGCATTTCAGCATTAAAAACGAACTCACACTAAGCTACATCTTGCCACTCACAAATTACCTCCCAGAACAGATACATCTCTACACCCCTATCGTATTACATTTATATAAGAATTTTAGGAAGGATCAATCCTATCCTCTCCTGATTTTCTCCACAAAAGCTTCATAATGCATGCACGCTTTAAATCTGCTTTATCCGTTTTAAATCTATTTTTCTGCTTTAAATCGGCTTTAACTCTGTTTTGCTTCCATGGCTTTCGTTCGCTTGCTTTGGTGCTGGTTGCTCCGGCATCATTTTCTTTTGTTTATATATTAAGTGTTTATAAATTAAATTTGATTCTATAAGAGATTCTTCGGCATAAATCACATGAAATTTCATTAAATTTCAGTAGTCTAAATTTGATTCGTTATAAATTCATGTTAGGGAACATTTGATCTAATATTCAAAGCCTAATTTATAAAGGTATCTAACATAATTGTATAGGTAGCTAGCATAAATTTAAGTTAAAATGTAGAAATAATTTTTTGTTGATAAATTTTTTGATGGAGTATTGAAAGCCTACTCTATAAAGATATCTAACACAATTAAGTATGTAAATTAGGGATATATGTCATTTAATTAAACATGATTGAAAATGTATAGTAATTAGATGTGCAAGTGGAGGGAAGAAATTAAATTTTACTCCATATTTATCAAGCAAGCAAGTGTAGATCAAATCTCTCAAAAACAAAATCTAATTTTGAGTAAAAAAATTGAGTAGATACAAGGTTAATATCTCAACATGCAATATTTTTTTGAGCAAAAACATTGAGAAAATGTTTGCAATTCAAGTAGATACATAGTTAAGATGGATCCATGCTAGTTTTGAGTAGTACAGTGATAAAATGTTTTAGCTATAATAAAAAATATTTTCAAGTGTTTTATATAATATATACTTAGTTGAAGGGATTAGTACCTACCCACCTCTACTAGACCAATGAAGTAATAGATCATGCTCCGCCATAGGCCTACTTTGATGGTTCAGCTCAAGAACAAGGGTGGTTGGGGCTCCTACTTCACCTAACAGATTCACATTTCTTCCACATTTGAATGGGCCTTGGTGCTAGCACAAACAATTATGGGGAGCTTATCTAGCTCGGGCATCTCTTATATTTTGCACTAAAGCAAAATTGCAGCCACCTACACATCTTTGGGGACTCTAAGATTGTCATAAATTGGTACAATTGCACATCCTCATTCTATGTTCATTAACTGAAGAACATATTTGATGATGCATTGTTTTTAGAACCACAATTTGATCAAATTTCGTGTAAGCCCAACAAATCTTAGGATTAGCTTTCAAAAGAGGCAACCAATCAACCTAGGGGTGAATGGCTTATACATGAACAAAGACATGGAGAGGTGAATGGCTTATACATGAACAAAGACAGGGAGAGGCCTACCAATACCTACCACGGGCCTTATAGAATAGATGCATCAAAGGATTGATAGGCCCTAAATTATCATAGTTTTTTGAGACACCACCAATTCACAGAAAACAATATTTTTTGAAATTTTGTAATACTTTTTGTAGACACTTACTCATCTTTGAAGGTCCACCCTACTTGGGTAATATGTAAAGACTTATACTATTTGATGACAAGATGTAATTTTCCATATATAATAGAAA
>APFE031642922.1:0-10913 GCA_000404065.3 Pinus taeda
GCAGCCCCCCCTGTCCGGGGGGTTTGAGGGGGGTGGGTAGCCCCCCTCTACAGGGTTAAAACCTACACAACTAACTTCCTGTAGTTGTTTAGGACATCCCGTAGTAGTTTCTTATAGTAGACTTGTTTTGCCCATATCTCCCAAATGTTATACTGTATTGACATGAAATTTTCTGAGCATGTTTCCATCATCCTTATGCACCTCCCCATAAAACAATATTTGCCAATGGATGCATGAATCTCGAGAGAAATTAAAAATGGTTGTAGGTGATGGAGGCCGATCTCTCGAAAAGTGTGCACTAGAATTTGTTGAAATTGCTTGAGCATGTTACCATCATCCATATGCATCTCCCCCTGAAACATCTCAGTAAATGGATGCACAATTTTCAAGATATGACAAAACTAATTTTTTGTCTATGTGTATTTTGTCTTCTTGTAGCAAAGTAGAGTCTTCTTGTAGCATTTTAGGGCAGCAAGGAAAATGAATGAGAAAATCTTGGGAATGATCAGTGGATGGTGGAAATAGATGAGGGTGATGGATTGACATGGCCTTGGTCCTGTTGTAGCATCTGAGCAAAGGAGGAGAAAGTCTGGATTTGACTTCTTTTGACTAGGCTTGTGATCAAATTTTCTTTTGTTAGCTAACCTGTTTTTGTTGCTTGCAGAGGTTAGAGAGCACCTACATTCATGAGAGAGAGATACATGGAGCAATATTTTTTTTTTCTTCGAGGCCTACTAGCTGCCTTAATGAGGTTTTCAAATAGTAGATGCCTAGGTGCCTCAAAGGAGGATTTCACATAGGATCTTTTCTTTTTTTCTCTTTTTTTTTCCAACCCATTGGCCGCATCATGGAGGTTTTCAATCAATCAACCAATCTCAGGCGCCTCAAAGGAGGTTTTCACCTGAGATTTTATTTTTTTTCTTATTTCTCATTTTTCATTTCTTTTCCTATCCTACTCTACTTGAAAAAACAAAATATTTTTCAAGTGTAGGAATACTTCCAATGGAACCACTTTCATAATAGGATGATAGATGAAATCATGTGTAGGCTCGAAACATATGCTTTGACATGTACCTGAATGTGAGATACCCACTACTTTGAATGGGATGAGATAAAAAATTGTTGAATAAGTGTGTTGTTGCAACTTAACAATTTTCTGGAACCATAATTTAATATAGTTGTGATGTCCCTGGTACACTTGTTGATTTGGATCATCTTGGATGTCTTCTTCTTCCATGAAACTTAGATCTTCTTCTTTTTGCTAATTATTCTCTTGAACACATAACAGATATAATGGTGAACATCATGTCACTTTCTCAAGCTTTGATTCTGGTGTTTTCTTGTCATCAAGTGTAGTCTGTTATTCTTTGGTCTTCTCATGTGAATCTTCTTTTTCTGCATGTTGTCCTTCAATGATATCAATAGAATATATTTTTTGCAATACCTTTTTTGATCTAAGATGAATAACATTTAGATCAAGAGGAGATGTTAGGAAGTGTTATACCTCAACATTGTAAGTGGGTTGAGCTACTTCCTTGTGTGGGTTTGGAAATGGTGGTATAGGTAGTTGAGTGGGAGTGGGCCTTTGAGATGGATAAGGCTGGGGTTGTGGTTGTGGTTGTGGTGGAGGTGGATGGTAGGGATAGCATGGAGTTGGTTATGGAGGATATTGAGGATAATATTGAGGATATTTTATATGGCTCCCATAAGTTCCTTGCCAACATTGTTGCTAAGATTGGTTTTAGGGTTGAGATGGCTAAGGGTTCCAATGAAAGGGTGTGTTCCAATTACTTTGAGATCGATGTGCATAAGATTGAAATTGTGAATTAGGATCTTGCATCATATCAGGTTGAATAGGTTGCCATGGTCCTCTTGGAGCTAAATAACATAACTACATTGGCAATTGACTTTCTCCATTGTACTCTTGGTAAACTTCCTTCAACCTTGGTAGGAGGGGCAATATTTAACATCATGTGATTGTACATGGACAACACAAATATCAACATATTCTTTTTGCTCATTTTGTATTCTTAACATTTCTATTTGTTCACCTAGATTGCTAATAATTTCCGTTTTAATGTCATCAAACAAATTTCTAATTTTAGCTTGACTTACCGATCTTGATGCTGATTCGCTTACTCTTGCCCTTCCTCTTGATAAGTGCTTTCTTGTTTCATGAATTTCTTCAAATGATAATTGGTATACATCACCTCTACTCATGAGATCAAGGAGTTCAATCCAATCATCCCTAATTTTTCTAAGAGGGTTTTTAGTGTGTCAGATTCTAAATGATGTAATTTTTCCCTCTTAACATTATACATAAACATATCTATTAGATCCTCAAGACTCTCATCTTATTTTTTATTCATTCTAAAGATTTATTCTTTAATATCATGATCTTTATATTTTTCTAGAAATATCTTTTGTATATCATTCCATGATCTTATTGAATTAATCCGTAAACTCATGAATCATTTAAGAGCTCTATCCTTCAATGTCACCAGAAAAAAATCTCATTTTTTGAGTGTTTAATAACTAATTATAAGATCTACAAACTATTTGAAATTCAAAGAGAGAGGTTTCTAAATCCTCTGACTTCATACCATGGAAGTTGGGAAGGAAAGAGGAAGGGATGCCCTTCATATGCACATTAACATCAATATCTTGAATGGGAAATCCAAGAGGATCTTCCTCATTGTCATGATCTCCATCCATTTCTCCTACCTTCTCTATCACCTCTTCTTCTTCTACCTGCAAAAATGAATGGCGATGTGGCTCTTATTGCCACGTAATCAAATGGGGGGGTTGGTGTTGGAATTTTCTTTTGAATAAGAATGCTAATGTAATGCCATTTTCTGTTCTTGAAATGAAAGATGTTGAATGCAATTTTTTGTTATTTGTTTTTTGTAGAAAGTAAAAAGAAATGAACCAAGTAGGGAAGAAAGCAATGCATACTTTGACACCTCCTCGACAACAGTGCCAAAAAGTGATGAGGCTCAGTATTGCAACAAGAATGTTGCAACTCCCAAGGTTACCAAATTTAATTATCAACTCAGGGTTTATACAAACTTAAAAGGCATTGAAACTATATGTGAAACATAAAATGTGTGCTTTCTTTGCTTTCATGATGTAATGGAGTGAATGCAATCAAATCCTAAACTAATTACAGAAATGGAAATGCTCGAAATGGAAACCTTAACCTATTGCAAGAAAGAAAATACAAGGAAAACAAACCTATTATAATTTCATAAATAAACTATCATGAACTAAATATCAATAATTACATTTCAAAGAGTTTAGATCCATTGACATAGTTCATTGGATGTGGTAATCAAGAAAATCATTATTGTATTATCTAATTCATAAATATGTCCATTAACCCAAATTATTGAGATGTTTTGCAAGGGTGAAAGGGAAAGCACTAAGTGGTGTTTATTCCTCCTCAACCATTGTTATGATTCAACCCTAAGGGACAAAAACCAATATTTTTGAGCAAATCTGGGCAAGTATATACATGCTGGAAGAGTGCTACAGGAAGCCGCTACAAGAAGTTACATGCCGCTATAGGATGTTATAATTCACCGAAATGACCAAGAAAATAAAATACAAATTGGATGGGATTTTTTTTTTATTGGCTAGGATTTATTAGGTATCCATTCCAAGTGGAATCACTAAAAAACACCTATGTTAACACATGCTAAAAAATAACAGAAAATTACTAGTCTAAAATCTAGAAATTCAAGAACTAGTGAGCTAGTAATCTATCAAATGGATAACCTAATCAAGTTAAAATGAAATGGGATGAATTTTTTCATTAAAATAATTGTTTTGATGATATAATGCAAGTGTAACCAACTCAATTGAAGCTCATAAATATGTTCTAAAAAATAACATAATATTATTACTATTTGCCACAAGGGACTTCCAAAAATTTAGATTTGGGAATAAGCAAACTAATCCAAGTAGCTCAATGATTAATATGACATTATAAAGATATTCCAAGAATGAAATGATGCTTGTGATCCTGCAAAATAACTTAATTCAACCATTTAACCCAATCCTACAACAAGAAATCATTAAGACTAAATGCAAAAATAGAAAAAGACAAAAATAAGAGTTGCATGTGAATAAGAAGTGAAAGGAATAAAAATAAATGATACAAAAGGGCTCTGAGGCTCATGGGATGGCCAATCCAAAGGAAGCTCAGAGTCCTATGAAGGATACCAAGGTTTAGAAGCTGAACATAGCACCAATCTTCATTATTTCCATCAATACAATTACATCCCTGCAAGAAATGAAAGTGGAGCTGCAAAATATGAGTTCACCCCGTAAGAAGATTAGTAAAAATCAACCCCTAGAGGCAAATTCGATATGGTATTAATAAAAAAAGATTAGGAAGCATTCCCCATAAAAGGAGGAAGCTTTCCCCTCCAAAATCCCTCAAATAGTGGATCTAGTTCCCAACACTAGGAATCTGCATTAAATGACAAGAAAGACATTCCTAGATTTTCTCAAACATTGGATCTCGAGCATTTTTGCATGATATCATGATATCTTTTTGATTTATTATTCAATATTGATCCTCATGTAGGAGGGAGAAAGTCCCTAAATTATCTGCCCCTCCCAATCTTCATAATCTTCCCAATATTCTCACAATATTCCACAAAAATAAATAATATTATGAACAAATATGCAATTATCAATAAACCTTCCTAATGAACATATTAAAGTTAAAAATACGTTATCTAATGCAAAAAGAGAGGTTTAATGTGCTGAAGGATGGTCAGATGGGCCTTAATTTATATATAATTTGGAGGCCCATCAACTATCTTATTCAAATTTTGTTAAATAGATCTTACAAATAGTCCTGGTTGGTTTTGAGGACATTTCATGTAATATATATTGATTTATAACTGTAATTACCCATCCATGTGCCTGTTTATCTGGTGGGATGATCTATACGGTGGATTGTTAGTAGTTAATCAATTTTTAATTGTAATTATATTATGTTATCCAAATCTTTGTTTGACGTGATTTTCCTATTTTTGAACCTTGGATGAAGGATGAAAACATTTTCTTTCCAATGACTATCAAAGCGCTAATATAATGAAAATCAAACAAAAAAGGTTAGATAGTGCGTGGTTATATGATATGAAATATCGACCTGAATTTCATTTCTTATATGATATGGCATTTGGTGAACTACCAAATATGGATCCTATCCTACACTAGAGCTCACGGTTTGACAATGGAAAACCGCTTGGCCATTTCTATCCTCTCAAAAAACCATATTGAAAAACCAGGAAATTAATTTAAACTTTAATATTCGGTATCGTACTGTATTAAATTTAGCTTATTAATCAATGTATCAAATCAAATCAATGAATTTTCATATTTTTTAGCTTGTTTCGACTAAATTTGGTAGTTATGGTTTCATCCAAACATTTTTCTTGAATTCCTTTTCGAGATTTGATACGGGAATCGATTTAGGATTTGGACAGTCTGTACGCTGTACCAATTTCAATTTGTATTTTATATCAAAGAAAATTTTATTTCTCCACTAAACTTTATTCTTTTATTCATCAAATGCAGTGTAAGTTCAGATCTATATGTTTTAATATTTCTGTATTGAAATTGGATTTCAAAGGAAAGACAATGTAGAAAAAGGAGTGGATTGGCAATTTTTTTCCTTTTCCTCTTTCTAGTTCTTTCCTTTTCTTTCCACCCTTATTATATCACTAAAGACCTAAAGATCATAAATGCCATTTAGTTTAAGCCAAACATTTTTCTTGAATTCGTTTTTTGGTTCAGATTCTGCTCCCTGAAATGACAAAATAAAGCACATGTCTTAAGTCAAATTTCAATTCCAGGGTTTTGACAAAGCATAAGTAAACGCAACTACAAATTTGCAGTTGAGATTATATTTTCTTGAAGTCTCATTCTATTTCAAATCAAGTTCTCAAATCAAGCTCTTTGAAATGGTTACTCAAAACACACAACTTCTCATATATGTCAATAAATTCATTTTAAGGTGAGGAAGTGTGGGAATCATCCTTCATAATAAGAATATAATATTCTAATTGAAAGAGACAAAAACTTCATTATATTCATCATTGCAAGTGTTTCCAATCAACTTATGCAGAGTAAGCAAAGGGAGGAATAACAGTGATAACAAGTCGGCATGCATCCTTGGTGTAAATAATCTGTCACATATGCATTTAAACAGTGATTTTTATATAGACCCAATTCTTAAAATCAATAGATCGCTAACATCATAATTTATAATTGCTTGATGAAACTATCAATCCTGTATAAATTCTGAAGGAGAACATAGAAGATGATCTTGAAACTAGGCTAAATCCTTGTAGTATTCCATTATTCAATCACAATAGCTATTTATTTATTATCATTCTCCCATAAACTAAGTCATTTGTAATAACTAAATATATTAAATTCATTTTATTGAATATGTTTTTTACAGGGATCATAAAACCTATTAAACATGGTTGAAAATGGACATTATGCATAGAAGTTTCTTGTTATCCCAATCCAAGGCAAGCAATGATTACTTATGTTCTATGCAATATTGTGACAAACAAAGTCCTCCAAAGGAAAAGGAATGTACCTCGAAGAATAACAAATAATGAAGCATATTATATTGCATTGATATAAGGCTTAGTAACAACTAGGGAGTATGGATCTAATGGAATTGTAGTCTTCACCAATACCAAACTTGTGTGCAACCAGATGAAATGCATGTACCAAGTTAAAAAGGAAAGTTTAAAGCACCTGCATGGAGAAGCAAAAAAAATTGTTAGTCAATTTCAATCATTTAGCATAAGACATTGTGTAAATGTTAATAAGATGTTGAGTGATCTATTATATGGGGCAATTCTAGTTCAAGATTTGTGTGTGAAAGATGAATCAGTGTTAAGAAGCTCCCCATCAAAATTTATTGATGGAGATTGTAAGATATCTTTGATATGTGTGTGTGTGTGTGTGTTTAGTTATAAATGTGTTGTTTTTAATGGTCGTGTGTTTTTTTTGAATTCTATACCAAGTGTGCCCCCACTATGTAAGCACAACTTGGTAAAATTGACATGTTTTAGAAAAAAATGTATTTAATTTTCAAAATGTGCGTGCTTCAACATTTGTGTTTTTAGCCTTGAGAATATTTTAAATGAAGAGCTTCAGATTGTTACATTAATTTTCTGAATTCTTTCAATGTTTTTAAATAGAAATTTTAAGATCTTAAAATGCATGATGTAATTTCAAGGGTTACATCAATTAAATGCATGAGGTAACTTCAAGGGTTACTTCAATTTTCTAAGTTATTAACCTTTTTAAATAAAAATTTCAAGATTTTTAAATGCATGAGTTAACTTCAAGGGTTACAACAATTTTCTGAATTCCTGATTTTTTTAAATAGCAAATTTAAAAAGAATTGTAAATGGATGAGGTAACTTTTTAAATATCATATATCTGTATATCTATAGATATCCATATCATGGATGCGCATTTTCCACATGATTCTTCGAGGTGAGCATTATTAGAGTCTCATGCATCTACTAGAGGGGGAGGTCATGGATCAAAGAGAATATCAAATGAATCGGGAGAGGTCCATCATGATTGTGGTATATATATGTGTTTATGTGAAAGTTTTTAAATTATATTTGAATATAATCATATGTATGTATACATATGAAATCGATTTTTTTATTATCAATTTAGCTTTAAATTAATTTATAGTAAATTTTATTTTTTTAGGAGCATTTCAAACTAGGTCGAAAAGAGTATCTACTCAATCAATGGAGGGCCATCGTTCACACCATTGTGGTATGGTGTATATATATGTGTGTGTGTGTGTTTACTTAAATGATAAATAGGTAGAATCATATGTATGTACACATATATATATTGAATTGATTTTCTATTTTTTTTTAGAAGCTTCACTCACTATGTTGTCGCATGAGGGTGGTCAACATTCTTTGGGTGGTCAGTAATCTCAAATGGATCATCATGATCCTCATCATTTTGGTAAATTATATATATATATATATATATTATATATATATATATATATATATATATATATATATATATAATATATATATATATATATATATATATCTATATATATATATATATATATATATATATATCTATATATATTATATATATATATATTATATATCTATATATATATATATTTTTTATGTTAAAACAAAATTTGTAAATGTAAATGAATTGTATGTACATATGTGTGTACATGACTATCTTGCATGTGTAAGATACATTTGTTCACATGTTTTTATATTTATGTAATTTTATATATTGATGTAGATGGTAAAAATGTTTCCCCAAGTAGACATAAGCGAAGTCGAAAATTCAAGAAGAAGGCCATACACCAACTACCACTTATCCATATGATATTATTGATGAGCTTCATTGGGAAACAAACCTCCAACAATGTACATTACAAAGGTGAAAAAGTCTTGGGACTTTGGAGCTCCCTGTAGAGAGCCGAGAAATCTTAGAAATAACTTTGTACTCTCTAAGCTCATTTCTTGATATTTACAAGAAGCTTGGGGCAACCACAACTTGATTTGTAGAAATGATGAGGCATAGAAAGGAAGCAGTAATGGGTCCCGATAAATGGGTTGAAGTTAGTAAAAGGGTTGCAAAAGAAAATGCAAAATCTATGTTTAATTTCAAAGAAGGGACGAAAAGAAATATGCTCAAGGTGCAATATTTCAAGCACCTTGATATAGCCAGCCATTTGTATGATATGTTCCTTGCAACATATGGAAAGATGCCATGGAATGACGAGGTTCCAATTTATTTTACAAAATCATTTTATGCAAAATTCTTCTTGGGTATGAAACCCGATTATAATGACCTTCCATTTGAATATGATGGTACTGGGAGAGGTATGTATTGTAAGGGCGCATTATGTGATACTGAATTGCCTCACCCTCTACCACGTTTGATATGCCAACCTCGTCTTTTGGTAACTTTGTGGTCAGAGATGGATGCCACTTCTCAAATTGATTGAGAAGGAAGGGAATCCATTATAGACAACATCTAGAGTGCACTGACTGGAATTGATATCGGTCTAAATAGACAAAGAGCATAACCTAATGCACATGCTCATTTTGTATATAAAACAAATGAGGAGATAGATAATATGAAAATTGAGGAGCTTAAAGCATATGCAAAGGGTTTTTGTAATGGTTGGTGATGGGACCAGCCCAACACTGTTTAGATTAATCAATAATTAAATGATATAAAAAGTGATTAACTGTGGATTAGGATATGATAAACGGCTTGTCCTCGAATATTTCTGGAATATGATGTGGTGGAAATTATGAGTGAATTTATTGTGCTGTACTGTGCCTTGGGTTGCGTTTCCCGCTCCTCATTTCACGCCAAAACCTTCCCTCCGTCTATCACTTGGTCATTTCTGTTCTTTGCTGTTTGTTGTCGAGGGTTTGCTCTGGTAAGATTGTGCTACCTTTGCATGCAGTTGCGCTGCAACTGTTGGGTGTGCTGTTCAGGGTTTTCTTGTCTAAGGGTTTGGCTCTTACATTCGCCTGGATAACTTTTGATCCTAGTTCATTATGCAACCAAGGATGGTTCTGTCGCCTGTGTAACTATATTTCTGTGCTTCTTCTGCAACTGTTTCAACTGGTCTTTGCTCCACAGTCTCTGTTTCTGGTATGAGGTCGTCTTGCTAGTAAATCTTAGTGGTTTATCATGCTCTTAGGTTACAAGACAATGGTGCTCTCCGATCTTCAGCTTCACTGCAAGTAACTTCGTCCATCCATGATTCATTTTTCTCTTTCCGTTGTTCTGCTTCTAATGTAGCTGCTCCTTTGTCTCAGTCGTTGTATGGAATTCGTGGTTCAATGGTCTGTGCTCTGTTCTTGCTACGAACCCTTCAGGTAGGGAAATGTATCCTTCTTCCACATACATTCATACACTGGTTTTTCTTCCCATTATTGACAGTTCACTTACAGTTGGTTTTCGATTCTTTTGTAGGTTATGGGGTTTGCAGTTGAGCGCACCTGGAACGGTCGCTTCGAGCTCTGCCTGGTAGGCTCTGTAAACGTAAATAATTTTTGGTTTTAGAACTAAGCCTATAGGTTGAGGGTCTGGTTTTCATCAATGCTTGTCGTTGACATCTCTTGATTGTAGTCCAGCGTCCTGGTCATTTTTAATGTAGGCTTCCTCAATTCTATGCATGTTGACTGTAACTTGTATAATATGGGAGCCGTTTGCCAAAACCCTCATCTAGGGTTTGTCGGCCGTTGGTTTTGTGACTGTTCGTGGGTTATTTTTGAACTCTGCTATGTATGCTCAGACATTTCATTTTATAATTAAAAGGAAATTTCAGGGAAATGTTAGCTTGAGTTACCTTTGCCTTAATGGTGACTATTGATGGTCATTCCTTTCGTTCTGGCTTGAACGTCCTCGAATTATGATTGTTAATTTGTGGTTGTGTCCGTAATTTCTTCAATGAATAGAAAGCACTATAGTCGCTCTTGTATTCGTTCTGGTGGATGGATTTGAAATTGGGAAAATGATGTGTGGCTTGTATGTGCTTAATTCGTCTGAATTCATTTGCGTTTGTTCATGTACATTCACTGTCGATTTATTTTCATGGGTTGCAAACCCACATTCTGGAAATTCATTTCAGTCTCGCTGTCTAGACTTTGTTTCTTAGGAAAAGAAAATAAACACTTGTATGCATGCACTGTATCAATTACTCTGACTATTCGGTGAATTAGGAAGAAATAAAGCAAATATTTTGGTTACACAGATGGATTCGAATAAGTCTGCTCTTTTTATTAAGAATCTTTGTATAATAAATGCTGAACTTTTCCAATGATTTTCTTATGTACATTTGTAGT
>APFE031642922.1:12228-24264 GCA_000404065.3 Pinus taeda
ATATGCATAAAATACATAAAAATGAGATGGATGTGATGGAAAATGGATGGAAAATATAAAGATTAAGTAAGTTTCCTTAAGCAAAAATAGACCAAAACTGAGGGCTAACACTCTGTTCACAGTTACTTGAGCTGGGTAGTTACTATTTTCAATTGTAATTCTATTTAGTTACATAACTATGATTGTATTCAGTTCTGCCTATGTGGAAAGATTTTACATTGAACACATTTTGTTTTTTTCCTCTAAAATGACAGAACAATTATTAACTTACTGTTGATTAAAGACAAACAAACTAGTGATCCTAACTGACCAAACTGTCCTTAACTAATACTGAGACTAAAAGTAAACAAAATCTTACATCCTACTTTGACAAACTGAACATAAAGAAACCAATTTGTTAACACAACTTCCACCTTGGTGGAGACTAACACCCGGTCATGGTGCCCTAGTTGGATGTTCATACATCAGGCTCCCGGGGTAAAAAGAAATCATGACTCCGGTCCATGAGCTTCTCGACTGAAGAACCCACCTACTCAATCTGCCTAGCATCAAGCCACGAACTGCCCTCAATAGGATGGTTCTTCTACCTGACTAGGTATTGCAGATACTCCTTCCGCCGAGTTTGTTTGGCCACCCGAGTGTCGAGGATTCCCTTGATCTCGAGAGGCTGAACGTAAGGCATCTGTCTCATCCAAGTTTCTCCTCCATCGTGGGTATTCCATGTAGTTCGTGTGGTTTTGTCTTCTTCTTCTGGGTCAACAGTGTAAGGAAACAGGTCTGCTACATTAAAGATAGGTGAAATGCCTATCCTTGGTGGCAGCTGTATCTCATAGGAATTCACTGAAAATTTCTGAAGGACTTTGCAGGGACCTATCTTCTTATACTTTAGCTTATTTTATGCACCTCTAGGGAAGTGTTCCTTGCACAAATGTGCAAGGACTTCATCTCCCACATTGAACTGTACTTCCCTTCTTTTCAAATCTGCTTGCTGTTTATACTTTTGGCTGTTGTCCTGCAATTTAATTTTAACCTACTCATGCAAATCCCTCATCGCGTTAGCGAAATCTTCTCCATATGCGCTTCACCTTTCTTGCTGTCCGAGATCTCTCAACTCATGCACTCCGCAAGGATGCATGCCATACAAGATCTGAAATGGATTGCAACCTGTGCTATGATTTGGTGAGTCGTTATAAGCAAACTCTGCCTGGGCAAGCACTCGATCCCACATCCGCGAATTCTTACCAATCAAGCTTCGTAGCAGATTCCCCAAACTTTTGTTTACCACCTCTGTTTGTTTGTCGGTTTGTGGGTGATAAGCAGAGCTGTAACTCAAATGTGTATCCATCTTCTTCCATAGGGTGAGCCAAAAGTGCCTTGTAAACTTCACATCCCTGTCCGAAAGAATAGACTTAGGCAAACCATGTAGGTTGACAATCTTTGTGAAGAAAAAGTGGGCCATGTGAGTGGCATCACTGGTTTTTCTGCAAGGGATAAAATGCGCCATCTTCGAGAATCTGTCCACTACTGCCATCACCGAGTCATAACCCCGCTGTGTCCTAGGTAGACCTAAGACAAAGTGCAATCTGACTAAGTCCCACGGTCTACTTGGAATAGGCAATGGTGTCTACAGTCTCGTGTTTTGACTGTGACCCTTCGCCAACTGGCACACTTTACATCTGGTCACAAATCGCTGTACACCCCTTCGCATCTTTGGCCAAAAGTAGAAATGACTGAGTTGCTTGAGTGTCTTGTCTATGCTGAAATGTTCGGCTAGACCTCCACTGTGCTTCTCCTGAATAGTGTTCTCTCTCATCGAGCAGTCAGGAATGCATAACTGTCCTCCTCTAAACAACAATTTCTCTTGCAAGTTGTAGTCCAACCATGGACTATTATCTCTCACCAAGTGATCCTGACATGCCTCATAGGCCTCCTTAAAATCTGTGTCAATCTGATATAAATCTTTCAAGTGCTCAAAACCTAGCACTTGTACAGTACTCTCCTGTAAAAGTAAGGCCCTCCTACTCAATGCATCCGCCACCTTGTTGGCCTACCCACTTATGTATTTCAACACAAAGGTGAAACTCTGCAAATATTCCACCCAATTGGCATGTTTTTGATTCAGCTTGTGTTGTTGCATCACATACTGTAGTGCAGAATTATCTGAAAAAAACACAAATTCATTTCCCAGCAAATAGTGTCTCCAATGCTTCAGTGCCAGGATGACATCATAGAACTCCTTGTCATAGGACGAATATTTCTGCCTGCTTTCATTTAACTTCTCACTGAAAAATGCAACAGGTTTATCCTCCTGGCTGAGTATAGCTCCAATAGCTATACCGCTAGCATCACAGCAAACCTGAAAGAGCTTTTTAAAATCTGGCAATCTCAGGATCGGTCTCTTTGTGATCTTCTTCTTTAGTAGCTGAAAACTCCTCTCCACTGCATCAGTCCATTGAAAAGGCTGACTAGCCTTTTTAATAGTGTCCAACATAGGTGCACAAATTTCGCTAAAATTCCTTATGAATTTCCAGTAAAAACTCACCAGCCCATGAAAACTATGTACCTCAAATAAGCTTTTCGGGGATGGCCAATTAAATATTTCCGCAATCTTCTCCGAATCCATCTTCAGCTCGTTTTCTGCTATTACAAAGCCCAAATAAATCAACTCTTTTTGTAGAAAAGTACACTTTTTTAGATTTATCAATAGCTTATTCTGTTGCAATTTTTCCAGCACTTTCCGAACATGTTGAAGGCGCTCCTCCCTTGTCCTGCTGAAAATTAGTATGTCATCCAGGTACACTATCACAAATTTTCCGTTGCATTCTTTCAGCATTTCATTCATTAATCGCATAAATGTACTAGGTGCATTGCTCAATCTGAATGGCATAACCAGCCATTCATACAGTTCCTCATTAGTCTTGAAGGCTGTCTTCCACTCATCCCCCTCTCGAATTCAGATCTGATGATACCCGCTCTTCAAATCTATCTTAGAAAAATATGCTGCCCCACTTAGGCAATCCATCATGTCGTCTATCCGTGGCAGTGGGAACTTGTACCGGATGGTGATTTTGTTGATGGCCCTTGAGTCTGTGCACATCTGCCATTCTCCTCCTTTCTTGGGAGCGAGAACTGTTGGAACTGCGCAAGGGCTCAAACTCTCCCTTATCAATCCTTTGTCTAGCAGTTCCTACGCCTGCTTTCTAATCTCCTCATTGTCGTTGGGGCTCATTCGATATGCTACCTTATTTGGCAAACTTGCTCCGGGTATGAAGTCAATATGGTGACTTATGCTTCTTTTCGGGGGCAGTTTATCTGGCAAGTCATCCACCACTATATTCGTAAAATCCTGTAACATTTGCTGAATTTTTGGGGGTAAATCTGACACATCTGTATGTAACAGTACCGTCTTTGCTCTCCTTACAATTTCATAGCTCACCTCGCTATCCTCAACTTGTTTTAGAAACTGTTTTCCACTGACCAACAATACTCTTATCTCACTTGTCACTGTTGTTCCTTCCTCCTTGATAGGCACAAGCATGTGCTTGATTCCATCCTTAACAAACTTATAGCAATTTGTCTGTCCGTCATGTACCACCTTTCTGTCATACTGCCATGGCCTACCTAGCAGTATGTGACATACATCCATCGGCATTATGTCACAAATGACCTTATCCTTATATCTGCCTATTTGAAACTCCACCTTGCATTACTCATCTACCAGCAACTGATGGCCTTTTTGCAGCCATGAAACTTTGTAAGGGGTGGGATGTTTCAACCACTTTAATCCCAACTTTTCCACCATCTCTGTTGCCACCAAGTTATCTGTACTACCGCTGTCAATAATTAGCTTATAGCACTTACCGTGTGACTTACAAACCGTCCGAAACAAAGCTTTCCGCTAAGTTCACTCGGTGGTTTCTTTGGCTGGTTTTAACAACACCTTGTTCACCCTCTACCATAGGATTGGCCTCTTCCTCTGCCAGTTCCTTGTCCTCTCCTGGCATTTTGATCTCTAGTATTTTCTCTTCAGCTTTCATAGCACTCTGATATGCTTCTTCAATGTTCTTCGGAGAAAGAATACTAATTTCATCTAAAATTTCTAGCCTTAAACCATTTACATACCTGGCTGTATTCTCTGGGGTATCCTCTGTATAACCAACCCTTAATTTCACTCGATAAAACTCTTTAGTGTACTCCCTTACTATCATTCCTTTCTGTTTCAGATTCTGCACTTGCCTGTGTAGTGCAATCTGATAGTCTTTCGGCATAAATCTGCCCTTCAACTTGGCCACCATCCTTGACCAGGTTTTAATCGGCAACTTGTTCAATCTCTTTCTCTTTGTCTGGACACTATCCCACCACAGGGTTGCGTGTCATTTCAATTTCGTCGTAGCGAACCTAACTCTGCGGTCTTCGCGGACTTCCTCACACTCGAAATACTTATCCATCTCACTAATCTAATCTAATAGAACCTCTATGGACAGGCTGCCGTCATAGGTGGGGAGTTCTGGTTTGGGTTTACTGCTTGCCACTAAAATAGACCTAAACAATCTCACTTCTGGGGTCTCGCCTTTCGATCCATTTGTTGTTGCTTCAGCTTCCTCTTCGCTGTCATCGCCTACCTCTGAGTCTCTTCTTCTCCCTGCCTCTACTACCTCCAAACGAGCAGTAATAATTTTGATCTCCTCTCTCATTCCTTCCTTTGCTATCCTTCGAGCACCTCTGCCACGACCTCGCCTTCCTCTCTCCATTTCTTCAATCAATTTCACCTACTCTAATACCACTATGATGGGACCAGCCCAACACTGTTCGAACTTTAGGAAAATTAAATGATTTTTTGGGTGATTACATGATTGGGTAGATATTATGGTTGTGATTACATGTGTGAGGATTAAACCATCGGATATTTTGGAAACGCGTTAGGTGTCATTCAATTACACAATTAAGTCTGGGTACTCACCTCGGGTCGCGTTTCCCGCTCCTTGCTATGCCAAAACTCTTTGTTCATCGTTCACTTGGTCATTTTCGTTGGGCTTGTCGAGGGTTTGTTCTACTATGCTCTGCAAGTTGAGTATGCAGCTTTGTTGCAAGTTCTGGACGTGCCTCTTGGTGACTTCTATACTGGTTCCTTTATGTCTATGTGGTTGTTCTCTGGCCTGGTTCGTTGGGCAGTTGTAGGTATTCTTGTCGTCGCCTGGGTAAGTGGTTCTCTTGTTATTGTTGTTTTCCTGCTGTTGGCTCAATAAGTCGTTGTATTCCATGTTATGTGTTGGCATTTCATGTTCTTGTTGGCAACTCAGTGGTTGGCTTGAATCCAGGCTCGAAACGATGGCGTCCTTCCGTCCTTGACTTCAAATGAAAGTAGCCCTCTTTCCTTGATTCAATTTGTGGTTTTCTTTCCTCAGCTTCTAACCTTGTTTGCTCCTTCGTCTCCGCAGTTGGTCGAAACCCATGGGTGGAAAGTTTGTCCTTGGCTCTCACTGCAATTCCTCAGGTAAATTAAATACAACTTTCGTTATTTACTTCTTTTCAGGCTCTGTAATTTCACTTCTAGGATAATGTGATTCTAACATATGTGTGTCGCTTTATGTGCAGGTGTTGAGGGTTTGCAGTTGGAGGTCTTGGCAATGAATGTTTCGGTCTTGTCTAGTAGGCTCTGTTTCATGAATTTCCTTCAGTCCTCATTCTGTTTTTAAATTAGGCCTTCTGGTCATGAGGATTTGTCACCGTCAGTGCTTGTCAATTGACTCTCACTGTGAGTAGCGTCCTGTCGTATTGGTGGTCTGGGCTTCCACTATCTGGTGATTTTTTACTGTAATTTCCTGTGTATGAAGAAATTTTTCAAAACCCTCACCTAGGGTTTGTCGTCCACTGGTTTTACGCTTGTATGGGCTTTATATTGCAGTGCTACTATGTATTGTTATATACTTGTTTTTGAAATTTTGAAAGAGAAGAACTTCAGGAAAGAAAATTGGGTTCGGTTTACCTGAATGTCATTCATGTAATTATGTCACCGTTCTTTTGGTTTACTCTGGATTCTCCGCCTGGACTGCAATTATTGTTTTTTGGCTATGCTTGTGATGTTTCATACGAACATGCGAGAACGTTGTAGGTGCTCTGCTAATTTGTTTGACATTCAATTTAAAAGAATAATAGGAAATTTCGTCTGGCCTGTGGATGTTTGGCCCGTACTTGATTTTGTTTGTGTCACTCCTTTTCTGTCTTCGTTGTTTGCTTCAAAGGAAATGTAAGCCCTCGTTCTGGCATCTGCTCTTCTATCTCGCTGTTAGGACTGGTTCTTTTTCCCAGGAAAAACAAAAAGAATTAAACACAATTGTCTGTGTACAGTAGGTTGTTTGTTCAAATGCTCACTAATTAGAAAGCACAATAAAAATACAATAGGACATACAGATGGACTAAATTGATTTCACTGTTATTGATATTATTCGATTGCAAGAAGTGGTGAACCTCTTACATGACTTTCGTTGTTACATTTATATGTTTCTTGTTCATAGTTAATGAAACTGTACAATTACTTTTCAGTTGTAGACTTTACAGTTGCATGGCTATTAATCATTCAGTTCTGTCCTTATGACAAGATTTTCCTTTTAGACACATTTATCTTTTCCTTTTAGAATAACAGGACAATTATTGATCCATGGTTTATTAGAAACAGACAAGTAACCCTAATTGATCAAACTACCTTTGACTAATTTAGAGATTAAGATAAAAATTAAAATCCTACCTCCTATTCTAACAAACTAACATAAAAGACACATAAAATGTTAACTCAACTTTTCAGCCTGGCAGAGACTGACACCTAGTCATGGTGCCTGAGATGGATGCTCCTGCATCACGATCTGGGATGGGTGACCTCGCTGGAAGTCCCAGTTACCGAGTGCAAGCCCTAGAACTGATGATTGATGTTATGTGATTCATTTCACTAGTTTCAATCCCACTTCTTCACCCTTGTGAGCATCACCCGATGCAATGAGTGTTATTCAAAAATCATGAGAAATGAAAATGACGATTGATGCTATGTGATTCATTTCAATAATTTCAATCCCACATTTCACTAGTTTCAATCCCACTTCTTCACCCCGATGCAATGAGTGTTATTCAAAAATCTTGAGAAATGGAAATGTAAAGCAATGAGTGTTATTCAAAAATCATGAGAAACGATGCAATGAGTGTTATTCAAAAATCATGAGAAATGGAAATGTATCGCAATGAGTGTTATTCAAAAATCATGAGAAATGGCACCCGACGCAATGAGCGTGATTCAAAAATCATGTGAAATAGAAATAAAAAATCATGAGAAATGGAAATAAAAAATCATGAGAAATGGAAATCTAAAATCCTGTGAAATGGCACCCGATGTAATGAGTGTTATTAAAAAATCATGAGAAATGGAAATAAAAAATCATGAGAAATGGAAATGTAAAGCAATGAGTGTTATTCAAAAATCATGAGAAATGGAAATGTAATGCAGAGTGTTATTCAAAAATCATGAGAAATGGAAATGTGACGCAATGAGTGTTATTCAAAAGTCATGAGAAATGAGGCAATGCGTGTTATTCAAAAATCATGAGAAATGGAAATCAAAAATCATGAGAAATGGAAATGTAACACAATGAGTGGTATTCAAACAATCATGAGAAATGGAAATCAAAAATCATGAGAAATAGAAATGTAATGGAATGAGTGTTATTCAAAAATCATGAGAAATGATGCAATGAGTGTTATTAAAAAATCATGAGAAATGGAAATATAACACACAATGTTATTCAAAAATAATAAGAAATGGAAATGTAACGCAGTTGAATCCTAAAAAGTGATATCTAATATAATTATTATTATTATTACTTCAAAAATACAACGAAACTCCTTAAGCATTGTATAAATCAGTGTCTACACATGTACAAATGTTCAAACATAAAATATCATAAAAGTAGCAACAATAAATGAATATAACAATACAAAATTAAAGCATTCTATTTCCAATGAGAAAAGTAGCTCATCATTATATAAATCAGTTTTTACACATGTACAAATGTTCAGTTATAAAATATCATAAAAAGTAGCAACAATAAATGAATATAACAATACAAAATTAAATGGCTCTATTTCCAATGAGAAAAGAAGCTCATCTTTAAAAGAGATCTACACTAAAACTGCATCACCTCTCCCATGGTATAGGTCTCCAAAAATAATATCTAATATAATTATTATTATTATTCCTTCAACAATACAACGGAACTCCTTAAACATTGTATAAATCAATTTCTACACACATAAAAATGTTCAAATATAATATATTGATCCAAATTGGATCCATAAAAGATTGTCAAGAACCATGACTGTATCAGGTCGGAGCAAATCTCTAAGAGAATCCAAAACAGCGATCAAAAACACCCTGAACCAGTGGAAATGGTAGCCAGCGTGGAACGATGAGGACCTCGGTCAAAGCACACTGACCGAGGCCCATGGAGACTGCGCAAGAAGAAAAATTAGCCCCTGGGAGCCCCAGATCGGGAAACAGAGGTGGATTTTGATGCGTGATTAGCGCTTCGCTGCGAAAACAGGGCCAAAATGGAGGAAGCCTGAGCACTTGGACACATGGCAAACCGGAGAACCGCAAGCGAAAAGGCAAAACCGCTCAAAGGACAAAGGCGGGACCCGCACTCTGGAAACTGGCAGTAATGATCGGAGCGCCCTCAAACGGTAAACAGTTTTGGAGAAAGCGGAGCGATCCCACTCAACGATTGACGCGTGGTGATCGAGGAGAGAGAAAACCATCGTTGATCACACATTATCGGTCAAGCAGGTCAACAGCGTGGGACGTGCGAATGGCATCAGATTTGGAGGTCCCAGATCAGACGGCTGAGATCAAACCCGATGGAGGAAGCGGAATCGATGAAGGAATACGCCGCGTTATAGAATGATTTCGAATCCGTTTGACTGCCACGGTGGAAGAAATACTTCATCCACGATGAAACTGAACAAATGAACCGATGAAAAAGGTTGGCGCTATTTAGAAGAGGATATGTGCCCACTTCCCGAGTGTTCATGCTGACGCCGAACAGGGAACTTCAAGCACATATGCAGAAGGTGAATCGATGGAGGTGGAAGAGGAACTGAACGGGCATGAGTTCGAATGGCTAAAAGCCATGAACAACGAAATAGAATACACAATTGAACATTGAGAGACAAACACCAAAGAAGAAGGCAATAAAGCAACAGCAGGAAGAGACAGAGGGCCGAGTTGACCAACGGTAGCGTTGAGCACCAGAGCTTAAGAGATTCAAGCCATCCCATAGAGGAATCTGTCCGGGATGAGCACCACGTTGGGCTGTTGCCACTATAGACCAAAAGGTCACAAAGCTAGTAGGAAGAAGAAGAGTCTGTGTACTCCAATGGCTTGGGGAATCCAAGAAATACCCTGCCAAGCAAAACCTGCTTCAGGAGAACTCGCATTGAGTCCCTGCATTGTAATTCCCTGCTTAAGGGCACAATAAAACAAGGCCACCACTGAAAGCTGGGCCGAAGATGTAGCCCAGTAGAACAGGGTGAAATCCTTATTAAAATTCTTCTGTCTTTATGTTTGCTTACTGTATTTCTCTGTGTCTTTCCATTTTTAAATGTCTATGTATTGGCAATATGATCGATCCATTGTTTCAATAACATAGAACACACACCATCACATGAGTGTGCAATACCTTTGTTAAATAAATCTTTAACTGATTTCACTCATAAGGTGAATATCAGATCAAGTGGTATCAGAGCTCAAGGCTATAAGTTTAGACAAGCTTGTGTTGGTTTAGCTGTGAATGCTCACAAGATCAAAGCTCAAATTAGGAGAAGAAGAGTTGGTGGAAACTAACCCTGAAATTGGGAGAGTCTATTCTCGAAAGACAATGTCAGAAGAAGGTTCTATGGGGTCAGACCCTCAATTCATAGAAATTTTCCTAGCTATAAAATCTATGGTAGAAGAAATGTATAGGGACTTTAGAAAGCATAAGGATGAAGATTCATCAGGCTCGAAGCAATATAAAGAAGAGGATGAATCTCATTCCCATGACCATTCAAAAGGGAAAAGGAAAGAAGAAAGCTTTCCCACACCTCCTAATAGCCCTGTGCATAATAAGAAAGCATCTTTGATCAAGCTAGATGTTAAATTTGACTTGCCTATATATGATGGAGAGTTGAATGTTGAAAAGTTGGACAATTGGATTAGACAAATTGATGTGTACTGCAGAGTACAGAACATTGATTCAGACAAGAGCAAAATTCAGCTGGCAAGCCTATGCCTAGGAGGCACTGCCTTGGTTTGGTGGGAAGGAAAAACCCAAGATGACATGAAAAGACATGGCAAGACCATCTCTGTCTGGAGTGAATTTGTTTATGCAATCAAGAAACAGTTCTATCCATTGGCCTACATGCAACAAGCCATGATGAGTTGGAAAACTCTTCGGCAGTTGAAAGGGCAAAGCGTAATTCAAGGTAATTCCGAGCAATTGCATAGAGGATTGCGGAGGGGTTCTTGGATAACCAATTCGAGTGACTAGATTATTGTTGGATTACTTGTGGAGAAGGGAAAATTTCTTTTCGATATTTTGCCAATGATTTATTAGGAGAGAATTGCTAGTTTGGCATCCATTTTATTGTATTCAAATTTTGTTGTTGAATAATAATAATAAAACTCTCATCTACTGGACCAGTTTTCCCACATTGGGTTTTTTCGGAGACTTTTATCCAAAAATAACAGTGTCATTTTTATTGAGTGTGTGCATTATTTTCTTAGTTCCATATTTATTCTGCTATACATTTTATTTTTAGTGAAAATGGCAATAATGATTTTATTCGTTGTTTGTCATAATTGCAAGTAAAGTGCACATAATAATAGTTAAAAGAATATTTTCCAGTTGCTGCACTAGTGAAAATTTCACATTTCATATGTTTGATATCCAATTTTAACTATCAAACTAATTCTAAGGGTCAAATTGTCATTTATCTTTTCTTCTAACTCTTTAACATCAGTGTGCATTCTAAGATTTTCTAGATTAACAACATCTCCTTCTTGGGTTAGTTTTTTATTTCCTTGGCTTTGCTTGTCCATTTCCTACAATCTAGTCTCCATTATTTGTAACTTGTTCTCCAACAATATTATTTTATAGTTTATATGTTTTCAAATCTTGTCTTCAAAGAATGAAAAAGTATTATTAATCATTACCACTAATTCTATTTGAAGTTTAGCTTCTCTTTCTTCACTACTTTCTCTAATGATTCTATATGTTTGCAGAGATTGTGTGAAGTTATTTTACTTAGTTTTAAATCTTTTCTTAAAAACATTTGGTAAATGTGGTGAGTTGTTCATCTTGTTGCGCCAAGAAGCACTCTTTAACCTAGTATGGAAGAGATATCGTAAGGTTTATTATGTTAAATATTTTGACTCAGTCAAATTATATAAAAATTAAATAAAAAATAAATAATTAATAATATAATTATTATTTATTAATAATTATAATTATTATTTATTAATAATTAAGCCAACCTAAATTCATCTTAACTATGGATCTATCAAGCACTGAAAGGGATCAAATCTTTCAAGGTGCAAGTCTTTCTTCAGTTTTTGCACTGAAAAAAGAGGTTTACACCATGAGAAATTTGATCCCTCTTGGTGCTTGATAGATTGAGAATTAAGATGGATCTAGGCTAGTAATAAAGAAATAAAGAGAAATTTTAAACAAATTTTGGTTTGAAATTGACCTTTTAAAAAATTAATATATTATGTCATTAATAATAGTATCTAAGTAAGTTGATTGACTTGCCTAGAATGGTTGGCAGGAATGATTGGGATTATCACTGTCCAAATTCAATTCTCACAAGTAATATATGTATAGTATATTATATATTACAATTCATTAAAAATTAATGATTAAAATTACTAAAAAAAAATTATCTTCTATTCAAATCTATCACACATTAAGAGAAACTAAATTTCTTGAAATGTAATTTTATTTATTTATTTAAATT